>JBBYHK010482154.1:0-17620 GCA_038382065.1 Adansonia grandidieri | reverse complement strand
AAACTTCCATAGGTTGGAAAAATATTTGCTCATACAAAGAATTGACAATTTGAGCAATTTAGACATAAATCATCATTTTTAATCAATTTCACAAGTGAATGTACCAAGTGTTAGTACATAGTGTCTTTATATGCAACTTAAGCATTTAACCATAAAAAGGGATAATTGAATTGTGGTCAAGGATAGTTTATGTTAATCAATGAACATGCGTAAGATCAAGCATAAGCATTGTGAACTATGAGTTAAGTCAAAGTTAATTCAATCAAAGTATTTTAACTTGAAGACATATTCAAAGATTCATACGAGGCAAACATTTCAAGCATACATGACATATAAAGATATTATTTGTTACTTATAAACTCATGCATGTCACT
Source organism: Adansonia grandidieri (assembly GCA_038382065.1). Taxonomy (NCBI): domain Eukaryota; kingdom Viridiplantae; phylum Streptophyta; class Magnoliopsida; order Malvales; family Malvaceae; genus Adansonia; species Adansonia grandidieri. Next base: position 17,246 of record JBBYHK010482154.1, on the reverse strand, counting down.
AAACTCATTGCTATAGATAAGAGTTACGTGGCATAAGTTTAGCAATTACTTCAATTCCAAGCTTTGTTGATATGCTTATTTTGACTTTAAGCCTATGATTCAAAGTATGGAGCAATCCTTGATGTCCTAGGCTTGATTTAGATAAGATTAGCATGTTCAGTTTGCTTATTGTGTTTTACAAGTGTGCATTCAAGGAATGGCTTTTATCTTGATGTTACCTTGCACAAATTTAGAAAATCTTGGCAAAAAATTAAGCATTAGTAGTACCAAGATATTGAAGGTAATATATAAATTTTTAAAAAAGAAGTTCAATAAGCATTAATTTTCAAAAGAAAGAACAAATGATATGAAAAGAATCTATATTCTGATGAAGTCTGAACTCATGCAACAATAGCATTTAAAATCAATAAAGTAGCATTCATTATGCAGCTGAAACTGAAACAATAAACATGAAAGTAGCCAAACTTCCCTCTGGATGTTTAGGAAGGATGTCAACATATAGCATATTAAAATTCAGATTTAATAAAAATTAAATCATACATCTAAAAAAGGATTACCTAACTTTCAGATATTGTAATCCAAAGTAATATCCAATCTGATCCCTGAAGGTAGGTAACTTAGAGTCTGATTGGATCAACGAGGTCACAAGTAACAAACTTGTCTTGTCTCCAACGGTAATCCAACGAATGATAATGGGAGCTATCTCAAGGATCAATAATGCTTTGATGCTAGTAGAAGACTCAACGAGCCTCAACCAAAATATGATTATGACTCGTTTCTTCCTTCATTTGATCCAGGAACTCTTCTAAGAGGATTTTTTTTCTAAAGAAAAAGGGAAGAATGTATGAGTTAGGAGGGAGAACAGGTGGTGACAATAGGGGTTTTCTTCCTTTAGGTGGTAGCACTTAGGAGAACTTGAGAGAGAACAATCTTAAAACTAAAATCATTTCAAAGTGTTTCAGCTCACCTCAACAATTAGCCATCCATCCCATTTTCTTTTTAGCTAAATTCAACAACAATTTTCATTAAGAGTTATTCTTTACATAGGTGAAACACTTTCATCTTAAGCAACTTCATTTTGATTCCAACTCATCTCACTATGGTGGTAGAGCCTACTAACAAAATAAGCTCTAAGGAATGTGGTCAAGACACCATAAATCTCAACACGATACACCATAGTTTGTTTAGCTAAATTAGGTTTCTTTGGAGTTTAATCTAAATTATTTATCATATAAATAAATTAATTTATCTCATATAGTTATCACTTAATTAAATATAAGATAAATAAATAAAAACCTTTTGGCTAAATTAAATAATCCTTTTATGAATTTGTATCCCAATAAATTAAATTAAAATAATTTTAATTTAATAATAATCTTAAATAATTAATATTTTAATAAGATTATCCAAGGATTTTGACTAGGATAGCTCCACCATATAATGTCTTAATTTAGACATTATCCATCTAGACATAGTATATCTCAAATTAGACATTATCTACCTAGACATGGAATGTCTTAATTTAGACATTATCTAGATAACACAATCTTATCTTTTTTGTTTTAAAAAGACAACAAAATCTTAGATTTCACAAAATCTAAATTTTTATCCTAAATTAATTTTTGATTGAACTTTTCAATTAAAACCTCTATTTAATCATCTCTTATTTAATTAAGTCAATCTTAATTAAATCCTAATTTTAATCTGATAATATCATGCTATTGTGTGTGACCTATTAGGTTCCCTCATGTTGGTAATGAACATAATTAATCTCATTAATCATGTTCTTAGATCAAAAGTGGGATCTAACAACCAATCACAACTGCCTAAATGTTGAAGAGTCAATGTGACCTCATCAAAAGTTTTAGTAACTGGCCTATTAGTGTAATGCGATCCTTTCACCATATATCTTTGAATGAGCATGAACATGGTGTAGTGCCTACTCATGCCTCAATCCATGTTTGATCTTGCAACTCAAGGTTAACGATCATGAATCTACGAGGAACAATTCCTTATAATTCACTTTGCTATAGTCAGAGACTTTAGTTCGATTAAGCATAGACAAGATCATTTAAGATATCTTTCTAATGTCACTCAAAGTGGTGAATCCTATTTGGATCACTCATTAATCTTTAACGTGTTTTATATCATACCTAAAACCATTTTTATTTGATATCCATCAATTATGGACCCGTTCGCAATGATCTCTAAGTATGATACTCCAAATACAAGATGACTTGGTACTATAAGTCTGAAAACTAATTACATGATTAGCATATGAGAACATATGCTGTAGACACTTGAGTGACTACTACCAAATGGAGTTCTCATACGAGCGATGTTTAGTAAACTTGTTTCTATAAAATAAGCACCAATATGTGCCCAAGTATCCTATATACTTCAATTCATAAGGCTAGTTATATGCATCATTTACATGGAGGCTTAACATTTGCTAGTCTTTGTGCATTGTCAATGCCCTGTCTTGATAATACAATGACTAAGAACATTTTTAGAAATACGACTTTGATGTAGAAGGATCTCATAATTGTAACTCTTTACAATTCTTTTGCAAGGCCACTATGTTTTAAGGGCTTCATCCAATTAGCGTTTGCATGATATTCAATCACTACACTAACATGAATGAAAACCTTTATTACTATGAAGCAGTAACATGTATATAGTTAATTGACTATGTATGCTATGTTCCAATCCAATTGGTTCGGGGGCATACACTAACATCTTCCATTTGCATTTGAAACAATCATATTATTCTTAGTGTCTACTAATTGGAGAATATGTTAATACGTTCTTGATAATCTCTATTATTAAGTCATAAAATTGTTAGGATCACAATGAGACCTTGATTCCAATCATACCGCTCAGTTGTTTTACAACTATCGCAATCAACTTTAATTAGTCAAGTGGTTTTAGATCCAAAACTAACCATTTTCACAAGCCTTGACGAAATGATTTGTTTGATCACTTAGACATAAATAGGTAATCTTTCAAGTTGGAACTTTTCCAATATTATATCCAAGTATTTATAACTTTGTTTGTCACCTTTTCATGAATATTAACCATTAATTATTCAAGAATACTCCCACTAAATCTCATTTATGAGATTTCCTATAGGGAATTCAATTCTTACTTAAACTAAATTTTACTTAATTGGGCTTTGTTTAATTGATAGGTATAAAATGCATAGATTAAGTTGTAGAATGATTCTACTAAGATTTATTCAAATAAGGAAATTAAAAGAAGCATGGCATCTATATGCCAACAATAGCATATATGTGTTCATAACACTTAAATAAATTTCCTCATAATAGGTCGAAAATGCTAAAAGAAAATATCCAATATTTAAAAGAATAAACCATAAAAGTTTTTTATAAACCTTCTAAAATAGTTTGGCAAGCTTGATCTGCATTAATGAGGTTGCCTACTCCTTGGTCCATCTTCACTTTTCTTTCTTTTTTTCTTTATAATTGGTTCTTACAGTATGTCAAACATATTTAGTGTCGATAATCTGGTATCTTATACCAAAAAAAAGTAAATGAATTTATGAATTTATACTTGATGTGAAAAATCTTTTCAACTTTTTACCCTTGACAGATTTAAGGTAGTCTTTGCAATTTCTCCTCCAATGACCAGGCTTACCGCAGTAATCACAAGTTCCCTTTTTGTTCCTTTCCTTAATCTTTACCCCACCGATAGGCTTCAAACTCTTTGAGCTAGGAGGCATATCCTATTTCAAATTTTTTTCTTCTTTTTTTTTTCATTTTAAAAGTAACAAAATGGACAACCTTCTCGTTGGTAAAAGATTTCTTTGCCATTGTTAACATGTTTAATAATCCTGAGAGAGTTGTCTCTAAATTCATGTTAAAAATTCATCACAAACTGTGAAAAGCTTGGTGGTAGAGAGGAAAGAACTAAATCAATGGCCAACTCACCATCTACAGACCAAACCAACTGTACTAATCTATGATCCATCCAATTATCTTAAGCAAATGAGTCCTCATAAGAGTACCTTTTGACATCTTCCCTTTGAATAATTCTTTTGAAGTGTCAAATCTCTCAATGAGCCTTTCCTTATCAAAAATTTCTTTAAGGTTTAGGATGATGTTTGGAGCATTCATGCCCTCATGTTGCTTTTAAAGAGCAGGTGACATGCTAGCCATCATCATACATGCGGCTTGCACTATGCCTTCTTTATGCCTTCTATAGACTTCTTTTTCTTCCTTAGAAGCATTAGCTACAAGCTTGTTAAGTACGGGTTGATCAAGGACATAAGCCTTGTTTTCTTATCTTAAAACAATTTTAACTTTGCAGAACCGGTTGATAAAATTTGGCCCAATTAACTTATTAGCATCCAATATGCTACGAAGTGACAAATTTGAAGTCATACTTCTTATTTGTATCCTGTATGAAGTTGGAATATATTTTATTGTAATAACATAAATAAAGAATTCATTTAGTTAGCTTTTATTTCTAAAATGATTTTTCTCATTATTTTTATGAAATTATAACCCTCAACTATAATATGAGAAGTTCAACACTCGAATCTTCTTAATGAGCTAGCCATCTTTTTTATTCTTATATAGCCTTGAGTGACTTAAAAAATTATGTAAAAACTAATTTAGTAAGTAACTTAGTCTACCAATAGCATCTTTATGTAGCTCTTAGATTAGTTAGGTGGTAACCCTTTACCTAAATATGTCTTATGTATTTCTCCTAAGCATAGCCTTTAAAGCCATGTGGTCAAGTTGTATGCATCTAGACAACATAGCCTTGTTTAGGTAAGACCCATTAATTTTAACTCAAGTGGCTTGGACAAAAAGGACCTTAAGTGACTTAACAAATCCCCATGGTCAAAACTCAAGTATCTTGTTATAATTAATAGAAGGTTTCTAATCATGCTTAGGCATAGACTCAATATTTTATGAAAGATTTCATTTTTTTAATTGATTGGGTCTTAGTGATTTGAATTTGGATCATTTTGCATTCGCATTTATTTTAGGCACATATGTATCATATATGTATCAACATAAAATAAATCTAGTCATGAAATCCTACATGGATGATTATTGACTTTTATCTAAGTCTAATTTCCAAAAGCCATTTGGAAACTAGTTGGTCAAAACCCTAGGATGCATAACAAAGTCTTCGCAAACCTTGATAATGATCTTTTCAGACAATTCTTAATGGTGCCATCTTCTATTTACATTTTGGATAAAAGAAAGTTCCCTAAACTAGCCTAATCCTAAGTTTTACAACTATGTAACTTTTACAAATGTTTGGAAGAATCCTCGAGTTACATTCGAAGAGAGTTAGGTGACAAAGAGAATTTTATAACTCCAGAATGAAATAGAAATAAGGTAGGGTTCACAGACCATATTTAAAATAAATACTATAAAGAAAGAATCAACCATACATTTACCTAGTCATACTAAGGTCTAAGTTCACAACCATCCATCATGCTTTAACAATTTATAGCATAATATTGTATAGCTAATGTCACATGGTAATCATATGCATTCAATGTATAAATGTTTATAAACAAGTTTATTACATTTAAAAAAGCATCTATAATAATCGGCCAAAAGATTAAACACAATTAACCTAATTCCTAACTTTTAGGATACTTGTCTTAAAATGGACATTTACCTAACTTTTAGTTGATTTGTCTCAACATGGACAAATACTTCACTACATGCTTTAATGTTTCCAAATTTGACATGTTAAGAATTAAATCATGGTAATTCATTTTAACAAACAAGTTATAAAAATCCATTTAATTTTTTACAAAATGCCTATTTAGGGAAACTACGTTGTCTTAAAATCTTTCCAATTTGTTAAGCCATTCTTAAGTTTTATGAATCTTATCTATTAGATAATTGTCATCTAATCTAACTAGAGTTAACTCCAAAATTTTAGGAATCAGATTCCTAATTTTTAGGTATTTGACACCCACTAAAAAAATAGTTCCAGAAAAGTCAAACTATAACAGTTAGTGTCCACAATATAGGCGATCTTCTTAGCCATGTGAATGGCTTTTGGTCGCCACCTTTGGAGGATGATTAGGTACTATTTTTAGGTGCTGCCAAAGGATCGATCCACAGCAACAACCACCATGGCAACAAATTGCCATTCATAGGTTTGATTTTGTAATGAAACAAGAGCGGCAATGATTGCCATAAATTCTAGCAATTAAATCAATCCAAAAATTGAATCTTATTCAGCTTACTTGCTATCCTAAGATGAAGCAAATTTGTAAAACATTTCCACAAGCATTAGGCATAATAGATCCTCCAAAGTTGCCTAGAAATTCTAGCTTTGAGATCTCTACACACTAAGACTAAATTAGTTTTCTTTAAGTCAAAATAAATATAAATAATTTAAAATTAATTTTTTATACACAATATATTCAGAAAAATAGAATATAAAATATATAAATAATTAATTTTTATAGAAAAAAATTTAGAAAATCGACCTAGTGATTGCATTTTAGGCAGGCTAGACAACATCGATTTTCAACATTTTGATGCATAATTAATCCAAATCAATTTTTTAAAAAAATGTTGTCAATCTAACAATTTAATACTGATTAAAATACACATTTAGCATGCTGTCCAAAATTAAGAAAAAAAATTTATAAAAATTATTTTTTAAAGATTACATGACTGAATCCTAGGTCAATTACAATGTTAGGCTACACATACTCACATAATCTACAACCTATCATGATACCACTTAAACGGAATCCATATTCTGGTGAAGTCTGGCATCATGTAATAGTAGCATTTAAAATTAATAAAACAACATAATTACGTAGTAGAAACAATAAACAAGAAAGTAGACGGAATTCCCTAAATCTTTAAGAGGGATGTCAACGTGTAGCATATTAATATTCAAATTGAATAAAATTAAATCATATCTAAATAGGGATTACCTAACTCTCAAATAGAGTAATCTGGAGTAATATCCAATCTAAGAGATCCCTGAAGGTGCTCAAGTTGGTGTCTAATTGGACTAACGAGGTCATGAGCAATACACTTGTCTTGTTTCAAATGGTAATCGACATGGATGATAATGGGAGCTTCTTAAGGATCAACAACTTTTCTATGCTAGCTCGAAAACTTAACAAGTCTTAAATAAAAGATAATTGGGAATTCTTTCTTCCTTCACCTTATCCAAGAACTCTTTTATGATGGTGTCTTCTCTAAAGAAAAAGGGAATAATGTGCGAGGTAAGAGAAAAAATCAGTGGTGGCAATGGTGGGTTTTCTTTCCATAGGTGATGGCATTTAGTAGAACTTGAGAAAGAACAATTTTCTCTCAAAACTAAATCACTTCAAAGCATTTCAATTCACCTCAACACTTAACCATCCATCCCATTTTCTTTTTAGTTGAATTCAACAATAATTTTCATAAAAGTTGTGATCAAAATTAAAACTCCTTACATAGGCGAAACACTTTCTAAGCAAATTCATTTTGATTCCAACTCTCCTCACTATGGTGGCCAAATCTAATCATAAAATAGCCTTTAGGGAATTCGACCAAGACACAATGAATCTAGACATAATTCTAGCTTGGTGCACCATAGTTTATTTAGCTAAATTAGGTTCCTTTAGAGTTTAATCCAAATTAAATCCTTTTATTTATCATATAAATAAATTAATTTATCTTATATAATTATCACATAATTAAATATAAGTTAAATAAATAAAAGCCATTTAGCTTAATTGAACAATAATGTTATGAATTGTTATCCAAATAAAATTCATAAATTAAATTAAAATAATTTTAATATAATAATAACCTTATTAATATTAATTATATAAATCATTAGTATTTTATTGAGATTATCTAAGAATTTCAACTAGGATAATTCCACCAGGCAATGACTTTATTTAGACATTATCCTTTAGACATAATATGTCTCCAATTAGACATTATCAATCTAGACATCGCATGTCTTAATTTAGACATGATCTAAATAAGACAATCTTATCTACTATGTCTGAAAGGGATAACAAAATCTTAGATTTCACAAAATCTAACTTTTTGTCTTAAAATTAATTCTTAATTGAACTTTTCAACTAAGTCCTCCATTTAATTATCTTTTATTTAATTAATTCAAACTTAATTAAATCCTGATTTTAATCTGACAGTATCATCCTATTGTGTGTGACCTATTAGCTTCCCAAATGTTGGCAATGAACATTACTAATCTCATCAATCATGTTCATAGATCAAGAGCGGGATCTAGTAACCCATTATGACCAACCAAATATTGAAGAGTTAAAGTGACCTTATTGAAACCTTTCAGTGACTAGCTTATCAGTGTAATACAGTTCCTTCACCATATATCCTGAAATAACCATGAGCATAGTGTAGTGTCCACTCCTGCCTTAATCCATGTTTGATCTTGCAACTTAAGCCTAATGATCATGAATTTATGAGGAATGATTCCTTATAATTTACTTTGCTCTGGCCAAGGACTTTAATCTGGTTAACCATAGTCAAGATCATTTAAGATATGTCTCCAATGTCACTAGGAGTGGTGAATCCTCTCTAGGTCACTCATCCATCTTCAATATGTTTCATATCATTCCCAAAACCACCCTTATTTCATATCTACCTAATTTGGACCCATTCACGATGATCTCTAAGTATGATACTCCACACACAAGATGGTCTGGTATCCCAAATTTGAAGACTAGTTACATGACTAGCACATGAGAACATATTCCATAGACACTTAGTGACTAATACCAAATGGAGCTCTAATATAAGCCATGTTCAGTGAACTTGTTTCCATAAAACAAGCAACTATATGCTATCCCTAAGTATCCTATATCCTTCAGTTTATGAGACCAGTTGCATGCATCATTTGTATGGAGGCTTAACATATGCTAGTCTTTGTGCATTGTCAATGCCCTATCTTGACAATAAGATGACTAGGAACATTTTTAAAAGCACAGCTTTGATGTAGAAGGATCTCATAATTGTAACTCTTTACAATTCTTTTGCAAAGCCATTATGTTTCAAAAGCTCTATCCAATTAGTGTTTGCATGATAGTCAATCACACTGCTAATATGAAAGAAAACCTTTGTTACTATGAAATAGCGGCATGTACGTAGTTAATTGACTATGTATCCCATGTTCCAATCTGATTAGCTCAAGGGCATACACCAACATTGCTTCATTGAGTATAATTAAGACCAATTATGGCTTAAAAAAATTTGAAGACCAATTGGTAATAGTTAACACAAATGGTACCAATTACTATTTTTTAAGAAAAAGGTATTCAATTAAGTACAAAAGCTTTTTTTATACATATTTACATTATGAATCAATTTTTAGCCTTTGTTCATATATTTGATTCATCATAAACTCATAAAAAATGTGTTAATGTGAGTATGTGATGAGTAGAGATGATGTTAATCATGGTTTGGGTGTTAATAATGAAGCTTTTGAAATGAAAACCCATTAAAAATATCAAACATGCATTTTTTTTACCAAAAACAGCTTGAAATAGCCAAAATGGCCTGCAAGTATCAATACAAGGGAGAAGTTAAAGATACATTCTTCATTATATTGATACAGTGTCCATGATATTGATACCCCCTCGGTTTTACTGGGTTTTGCACAATGTATTAATATAATCTTCAAGGGTATCGATACAATCTAGATCTTTCTTGAAAAATAGCTCGAAAAACATGCAAATTTTCATTGCAAAACCCGTGATTTGAAATTCTAATGCAAACTTTTGATATTAAATATTGAAAGCTCATGTAAATGATCACAAGTTTGAATCAAAACAACTTTTAACACAAAGAGTGAAACATTTTGCATATTGGTCAAGTTATGCACTAAGTTTAAGTAAAATGCAATGTTAAGCATTGAAATATGACATTTTTCATTTAAAACACACATGCATAAGTTCATAATCATATTTTATGTGCATGAAATTTGTTTAAGCCATGAAACATGCTTTCATTTACAATTAGCATATTCAACCAACTTAAGCTTCATAAAAGACAAATAAAGCACTTGAAATGCATTAATAGGCTAAACTCATGTTCATGGCATAAAATCACATATGCAAGTTTTATATGCTCTCCCTAAGATATGCATACAAATTTACCCATGCAATAAAGCTTGCTAAGTACTCAAAACATGATATCACTTCAAATTATACTTTATGCATAGGTCATGTTTCATTAATATCATTTTACAAATCTTATATATAAATCACATTTAAACCCTCATATTCAAATGCATATTCGTATAAGCGTATACATAATCATGATGCAAAATATGTATTTTCTTTCAAATCATTTTACATTAAAAACCTATTTTAGAAAATGATTTTTCATTAAGGCATTTATAAAAGCAAATAAATATTACATGATTTGGCAACCCTACATAATTAAATAAGCTTAAGATATAAAAGTTACCTATCATCCCTTTTTATGTCTAGAGCATCTAATGCATTTTCTTTGCTTCTTACTACACCAACTCACCTATAAGAGACTTCCACTTGCATTTTGGCATCCAAATTGCTTTGAGCCCTCGAAAGATAGTTTTTAAGTCCCTTATACCTTTGGGAACCCATACTTGTTTTATTTTGAATTGTGTTTTTTTCTTAATAGGATAATTATGTGATGTATCACCATGATATTTGTAATAAGTACATTTGGTCATACTCAAATGAAAGGCTTTAAGGCAACTCTAACTTTTTTTGGTTGCTCTTCTCCATGGTTTATCTTCATCTTATATGTGAAGAGGGAACTAATGAGCTCATCTAAAGTAAAGGAATTAAGGCCTTTTGATTCTTTAATTATGGTTAGTTTTTCCTAAGACTTTGAAAGGTTATTTTGCATTTTCTTGACAATCTTCTTGTTAGGATACACCATCCTAAAACCCTTCAAGCTATTTATAATGTTAGTGAATTTATTGGACATATCTTTAATGCTCTCATCTGCTTTCATCTCGAACATCTCATAATCAAGGGTGATCATACTAATTATTTTATTTCTTGACTTGATTGGTCTCTTCATATATGATTGCTAATTTATTTTGTATCTCCTTAACACTATCACATTAAGACACCACACTGTACTTATTTAGCCTTAATGCACAAAAATAAGTGTACATGGCCTTAGCATTGTGTTGAGCAATCTTGCTGTCTCTCTCATCCCATTTAGTTTTTTCCTTGAGGATTTGCTCATCTTCCACCATCTTCATTGGGATGAGTAAAACCTTCATGATTATCTTTCACACTTGATAATCATTGGCTTAGATAAATAGCCATATCCTTATCTTTTAATATGCATAATTATCATTATTAAAGAAAGCAGGCTCACAATTTAATGTCCCTCTTGGCCCATAATCATAAAATCACCATTTTGTATTTTCTTTGGTCTTTACAATGGATCTTTGCTCAAGGTGGCTAAACTTACAAAAATAAGTCCAAAGCTCTAATACTAATTATTAGACCTTGTTGTGAAAAAAATTAAGAGTGCGTGAATTAATTTCACAAACTTATTTTGCAAATAAAAACTTCAAAAACTTAAAAAGAAAAATTCAAATAATAAAGCACTTGAAGTTGTAAGTTAGTAAAATACACAAATAAATAAAGGATAAAGAAGCAAACACAATGATTTATAAAGTTTCAGATTTGATGCTTCAAAACCCAAATCATCGATGGATTCCAAACAACCCACTCTGAGTAAAGATGTTTTTTTTAATAGTGAAGGCAAGATAGGGTAGGGTGAAATAGTTTTTTTGTTTTAAAGATGAGTAGGAGTAGTTATAGAATTTGCCCGATCTACCTTCCCCCCCTTCACAAATTAAAATTACTATTTTACTTGTAAATATTTAGCTTTCTAAGAAGGATAATATGATAATTATATGGTAATATTTCTTGTAATGTATGCTTTATGTTGTCATTTTATGTTTAAACATCCTTCAAAAATGGCTTTTTCTCTTGAAATGTATGCTTTATTATTTAAAATATATAAGTAAAAAAAATCGGATAAGGTGGGATAGCATTATAGTAGATGTATCCAACATCCATGGAGCCAGTAGTGGTGTTAAAAGCATAACATCGACAGTAGAGTGAGGTAGGTGATAGAGCATAACAGTCTACCAGTAGTGCATAGCTGGAATTTTGCAATATCCACCCTACCTTACTTTGTTGCCATCCTTATCGATGCCTATGTCCTCTTCTTTGGCCTCACTTGCCAAAGAATTCCATAATTCACTAATTTGAATTGTTAACCTTCAAGGACAAGGTATAACGTTCACAACTCTCTATCTTTCAAGGACACTATATCAATGTCTAACCCCCTATCTTTTATGGCTAAGATAGAACCCTCTTACACAACTTTTGAAGGCTAAGTAGAACCCTCTAAAGGCTAGGTGTTTACAAGAGTTTAAGCTTAAAGGATAATAATCCTAAAGATAGAATTACAATGAAAACAAAAATAATAGGAATAATTAATCCTATACAAGTTTTAAACTAACTTAAAACTTGGAGAGTTGAAAGATTTGGCTATAGACTTTCTTTTTTCTTGAGTCTTACTTATAGAGCTATTACCGAAGCTTATTTATAGCATGTCTTAAACTTTAAGTGGTGAATGAAATTAAAAAAGGCTGATTGATTTCTTAAAATCTTTTACAAATTAAAACTTTGATTAGTGAAATTGAGAAATCTAAATAAAGATCTTTGGAATGCAATTTAGTGAATAAACAAAGACAATTAAAAACCAAGGGAAAAAGAACAAACTTAATTATTTAGAGAGGTTTAATCATAATTGCCTACACTTTCTACCTCAACCTTATTTGTCTTGAATTTCTCCAAGTCACTAAGTTGAATTATCTACTTTTCAAGGATAAGATATAATTTTTATAGTCTCTATCTTTCTAGGCTAAGATAGCAACCTCTACCCTCTATCTTTTATGGCTAAGTAGGAACTTCTACTTTTTATAAAGATTTTGGTGTAAACAAAATGTAACCACTAATGGTGTTTACAAGATTTTTAGCTCAAAGGATGATAATTCAAAAGATATAAAACAAAGAATACAAAGATAGGAAGAATTAATCGTATGCAAATGTGAACTACTTAGAAAATAATTAAAATAATGAAAAATATGACTCTAAGCTTTTTCTCTTGGTTTATTATCTTGTTGGAGTTGTTACAGAGACTTATTTATAGCCCTAATCATGAATATAGCTATTGGGGATGATAAGTGAAGGATTAGAGCCATTAAAGACTTTATTTAAGTTATTCCCATTCATTCCCTCCAGTTTATATCGATACATTGCCTTGATTTGTACAAAATATGATCGTTGAGTGGTCCTATATCGATACATGAACAATGATGTATCGATACACGAATAGTAAATTCTAGGTTTTAAGGTTATTTAGCTACTACCAAGAATTGTATCAATACATATACCTATTGTATCAATAAATTTATATAAAAATCATCTTTAAAAGGTTTTCATGACTTTAAAACATATAAAACTTATCTCAAAAATGTTTTATAAAAATGGATGCATTAGGGACGCATTTTTGAGTTCTTAAAGGAGTTGAAAAAATATTCTAGTATTTTTCAAAGTGTTTTCAAATAATTCGTGGAAAAAATACAAATTTGAAAATATTTATACATAAGCTAACTAAGCTTAAGTTTTAGTTATGTCAAAACTAAGAACAAAACTTAAGGTGAATTTGCTTGTAAAGCTCCCTCTTAATCATTTAAAGATTTTCAGCAAAACTCCCCCTAAATAAAGGCATTGTAAAAAATTTTGAATATTTTATAAAATTCTAATTTTGGTCATACTTAGCTATAAAAACACTAACACAAAGTATTAAAGATTTCACGAGAAATAAATACTGTAAAGACAAGTGAAATCTTCTATTTTGCTATCATATATATTCAATTAAAGTACAAGCAAATTAACCCTTAAAATTCTCCCTTTTCTTGGAAAATCAAAAAGGTAAAGATAGATTAATTCAAAGTTAGGGGGCTGATTCCAACAAGAATTCAAGAAGAATACATAAAGGTATACAAATTATGAAACATTTAAGAGCATGTATACGAAAGCTGAGAAAATATATGCAATGAAGCCTTAATGTGTAGTTCATGTAATTTTTGTATTCTTTTGTAGACATTTAAGGACATTTAAGATTATGAGTGATAAGACAAACTAATTGTTAAAGGATATCAAGAATCATTAATCCAATTTGTTGTTTAGATGCATACCCATTGTTGAATTTTTAGTACATATGCATACTACTCATAATCATTCAAGTAACCATATGAAAAGTTAAAAAAACTTTAAGAAAACCATAGCAAACTTCCATAGGTTAGAAAATCATTTACTTATTCATGATATGTTAATAAGATCATTTGAGCAATAATTTAATCAATGAACATGCATAAAGATATAATCATTTTAATCTAAGAGTTAAGGCATAACTAAGGCCTAGGATACCAATTATTGAAACCAATTGTTAGAACAAGAGATATAAAAAATGCTCAACTCAAAATCATGTTCAAAGATTATGCAAAGCAAACAATTCAAGCAGATATGACATATGAAGATGCCAATTGTTAATTAATTAACTCATGCATGTCACTAAACTTAATGCTAAGGGATAACAATTGAATAGCATTAGTTTAGTAGATACCTCAATCTTACCAAGCTTTGTTGACATCTCATTTTTAACTATGAGTCTATAATTCTAAGTTTTGAGCACTTTTTTTATGATTTTGGCTTGAATTGATAAGGTTGCATTACTTTTTTCTATAACGCAAGTGTTCATATTTCAAGAATGACTTGAGCTCCATGAACCTTGCGAAACTTAATAAAATCTTGGCAAAGGATGAGCATTAGTAGTACTAAGATATCAATTGTCAGATATTAAAAAATGGTCAATAAACTAATTAATTTATCAAATTTAAAAAAAATCCAATAAGCTTAATAAGATTTTGAAACGAAAGATACCAAATGTTAATAAATGGAAATCATTAAGCATATATGGTACCAATTGTCATTATGCAAGAAAATATGCTCATTAAGACACAAAATAATGATACATAGAAAACTTTGTACTTTTAAGCATCATGAAGCAATATAAGCACTTAATCATGCAAGTCATGTATTTTATATGTGAAACACTCATCAATTAACCAAATATGATATACAAGCATGTGATGAGTTATGAAATGATGTTTAGGAATCATAAAAATGAAGCATTTTAAGCATAAACCCTTAAATGAGACCAATTTTGCATTTTTGAACCAAAACAGCACAAATTTGGCTAAAATGCACTACATGTATCAATATAGGGTAGGTATGCATCGATACAAATAGTGTTGTATTGATACAACATTCAGTGTATCGATATAATCTCAGTTTTTTTCATTGTATCAATACAAGGCTCAAAGTATCGATACATGTTTTTAATTTTTCAGAAGATGCTTAGAAAAACATGAAATTTTGCATTTCAAAACCCATAATTTGAAGTTCTAATGCAAACCTTTGATTTTAAATATTTAAAACTCATATGAATGATCAAAAGTTTGAACTAAAACAACTTTTAAAATAATGTTTGAATGAATTTGCATATTTGGTCACATAAGCAACTTAAGTTCAAGTAATAAGCAACTAAAAGTCTTAAAATAAGAAATTTCTAATCAAACCATAATTGCACAAGTTTATAAACATCTTCAATGCATTCCAAACTTGTTCAAGCCATAAAACATGAACGTGCAACATAATTAAACATCTTAAGCCTCATGCAAGCATAATTGATGACTTAAAGACTTGATAGAAACATGTTCATGCATAAAATCATATAAGTTAGCTCTAAATGCTCCCCTTAATGATATGCGTACTATTTAGTCATGTATTAGAGCTTCTTAATAGCTAAAAACATGAGATTTATCAAAATCAAGCTTTAATGCATAAATCGTGCTTGAGTTCATGCTTCATAACATTATTATGCAAATCAAACTACCATATCATCATTTAGCACCAAATTAGCAAATGCATACATAAACAAGCTCATACTCACTCAAAATGCAAAACATGAATTTTTCATTTAAAAATGTTTTGCATCAAAATAATATGAATATTTTTCATAAAAGCATTTGAAAATCATGAATGAATAACCAACATAAAAATTTAATGTTAAAAACTTGAAGGTTACCTATCTCACTTCTTTGTGTGTTTAAAACATCCAAATCCGTTGTTTTGCTTCTCACTGCTTTAAGATACCCACAAAAACAATCAATTTTTTTTGGTAACCAAATAGCTTTAGGTCTTTGAGAGTTAGTTACCAATTTAGTTGTTCCTTTTGGTACCTATACGTGTCTCAGTTTATGTTGTGTCCTTTTCTTAATAGGACAAGTAAGTAAAGGGAGAATTTTAACCTAAATTTGAGATAGAAGGCTGTTGAATATCTTGAGAGAATTTTTTATAAGATAAAATTTAGTTCTTCTTAATAATATTCTAACCTAAACATAAACTCTAGTTTGTGCCATCTTTTGGAGAGATTTTGTACTTGGCACAAACTTCCTCCATTCTCTTTTTTTGGTTCTAGTTTGATTCAAGATTCAAGGTTACCTTTTAGTTAAGGGTTGAAAACTCTTTAGCTAGCACTGGAGAACCATCAAGCCTCAAGAAGTTTCAACAATCAAATGTGTGAATAACTGTTAAAGGTTGAACATGTGTGCTACTTATGGTCCTCAATAATCTTTTAAGAAACCAATTTTTTGGTGCTTTAATGCTTAGATTTTAACATCTAAAGGTAAGGTAACTTTTGATCATATGGATAATTAAATCTTGATTTAAATTTCATAGTTTACTACATGAAAATCTCTCACTAAAGATCCATAAGGAAGTCTGACTATTTCTATGTTTATTATTTATTATTTCTGCTACATTTATATTTATATATTGATGATTTTTGAAATCCAATACTCGCATAAGGCCAGACTTCACCATGAAATAGTTCCTTTCAAGTGGTATCATGAGCCTACAGTTTGTGGATTACATCTAGTAAGTATAGCTTAATTCATGGTAATTGGCATTTAGGTGTCACATGTATATATTTATGAAGTTTTGGGCCATAAAACTTTATGAAATACTTCTTATAAATTTTCTTAATTCTAGGAAGCATGCTTAGAATGTTTATTTATTATTATTAAAAGGTTTAATAACTAAT
>JBBYHK010482143.1:0-10911 GCA_038382065.1 Adansonia grandidieri | reverse complement strand
TAGACACTTCCTCGTATTGATTAACTAATTGAATTGAAAACTCACAACCATGCTTTTGTATTGACATTTTTTTTATACTTCGTTATTTGATAGATTCTTTTGGGTGTTTTTGTGATAATTAAGTTTGAAAATTTTCTATTGAAAATAAAAGGCTGACCAATACATAAGGGGAACAAATAAAAAGTTGGGAAAAATGTTAAAGGCGGTTGATGTAGACACTACTTTTACCAAATTGTTTGCAAGTTATTTACAATATGGTAAGGTTAGAAGAAAATAAATGCTCAAGGCAGGAAATCAAGGGCTTGTAAAGGAATGACGGGAAACCTAATATGTGTTAGAGATCTTAAAACTGTTTGCTCTCTTTTGAAAATAAAATATTGCTTTATGGGCAGGGTTTGAAGTGAAGCAATTGATTTGAGTTTAAATAGATTTTAATTCACCTAGATTGATAAAAGAAATAAAAGATGTTATGAAAAGTTCTTGGTGTCAATAGAATGGTTTGGTGATTTGTATTATTTATGTACTAATTCAACTTCGTTATTATTATTGCAGAAGCTAGTAACTTCAGCTCAACAACAGCACACTCTCAAACAACATGAGAATTGGATTGAATTGTTTGACAAATATTTAGTGTATTTATTTAAAATACTTTTGATATATTATTATCTTTATTACATTTAGAGATTTTTTTAGGATGACAATTGACAAATAAGTGAATATTATACATATTGAAATAGATAATTTTATCATAAAATTGATTAGTTTCTTTTAATTATTTGGCTATTATATTTACATGAGTAAATTATGTATTTTAAAATTATGACAACAATTGCTTCGTTACTATTTATTGGTGCTTTTAATCATTTATTGTTATATGGTCGTCAAAACAAAATTAAGATAGATAATTGGTTTGTCATAAAAACATTAACCATGATGCATCCTTCATGTCACTTTTTTTATTATATTAGATGTTTATACTCATTTAGTGATGCCAAAAGTATCATTTTGTGGTGCATGTTAATATCATCTTCAAATAATTTTTAATGACCAAATTAAATTTTATCTTAAAATATCGAGTTTTAATAATCATTAGGTGACGATGAATTACTTTTACTGACATAAATAGCTTGTGTATTGTTATGCCGAGAACATGTCACAAAATATCATGGCAAAAATGTTTTCGTCACTACATATTGGAATTTTATCATTTTTTAGACAATTCTTATTGAATAGGTGACATTTTTATCTCATTCAATCACACAAATATTCATCACAGAATATTCAATCCAATTATGACATAATAGATTTTGTCACAAAAAATAAGACATTACTGACACTTTTACTACTATCATCACAATTGATAATCAGTGACGTGGTTAAAGTAACAAACATTGTGTCACCTTTGTTTTCGTTACCTATATTATTAAGTGACGAAAATGAATTTTCTATGGCAATTGAACTTTCACTATAAATAGCCAAACTTTTTGTAGTGTTGCAATGTTGAATACAAATTAAATAAAAAGGGTGCTGAAAGTTTTTTTGGCTAATGGAAAAGTTTACAGTTGGAGACATACTATAGTGAGGCTTAAAGGATTGGACCAGGTTAAGTACGAGACGTAAAATAAGGTTAAAGAGTACTAGAGATGATACTTTAAGACACATTTCGATACTTAAAGTTAATAAAAATTATGAATAGAGAAAAAAAAATGAAAGAAGACCCAAAGGAAAAGAGTGATGAAAGATGTGATTCTTTTTTTTCATTACCTCATGCCTTATATATCTATCTAAAATCTCGATCCTACTATTATCTCGTGCCTCATTCTGCATTCATGCATAATCAGTGGCCAAATTAGTTAATGGAGAGATGTTGCTTTCTCCTTCAATTCGTTGATGATGCTTTACTTCCAGAACCTCACACACTCGACTGTTTACTGGACTGAAGCCTAATATATATGAATATAAAAAAGGCTAGGCTCATATGTTATTATCGTATTTGTTATAATAAATTATAATTTATTGATGGTTACATATAAACTTAAGCTTTCAGTAGATAAAAATTTTTGCTTGTTGATAGAATTTTACTGTTTGCTTTTTAGTTCTTTTTTTTTTTTTTTTAATTTCCTTCCATTCCTTTTGTTTTTGGTCAAAAAAAAAAGTAAAAGCACCAACCTTAAAAGGTTCAACTTGTGAAGTTTAAGCAATTTATTATTTTTTAAATGAATTTTATTTTATTTGAAAGATATACAAGCAACATAAGTGTGAAAAAGATTAAGTACAAGCTTTACATTAACATTCAACATGAAGCTCAAAAGAAAATTCTAATTAAATATATACTAATCACTTCATTAAAATATAATCTTTCATTTGAAAATAATACTCATATAGATCTCTATTAATATGTATATATGATGTCACAAATTAAAGTGATACTAATTTGTTAGTTAAAAAAAATAAAAAATCAACATAAAATTATAACAAGAGAATAAAAGTAAAAATTAATGTCATTCAATTTATTTATAAACGCATATTTAAAAACACTAATCACTTTCTAAAGAATTACCATATTTTTTCTTAGTTTAATTTCCTCTGCTCTTTTAAAGCACTTTATTCTTCTTCTCTACTGTTGTATTAATATTACCTTAATTATTAAATATTTATATATTTCAACTACATCAATTAGTAATAATTGAACCTCGTTAACTCAACCATTCATTAAGAATTTCTTTTTTAGAAGGAAAAAATACTTATTCAATGATATGACATAGAATAATACATTGCAATCTTGATATGAACTTAACACAAAATAAATTATTAAAATATAATATAAATATCTAAATATATTAAAAAATATTATATAATATAAATTTTTTATATATCAAAATTTATATAAAATATTAATTATTTTAAAAATAATTATAATATATAAAAATTGTTAAATGTAAACAAAGCATATCACATTAAGTGTGGATGGATGCTTTGAGATGTGACTTGAATCTTGGAAACACAAAAGCCTGAAGCAACGTAGGGATTGCACGTCGTAGTTTCTTTTTCTCAAAAAACTTCTTTGAAGAGACGTAAATGACAACCTCTTCCTATCAAACTAGGTTTCCTTCTTACTTTTTTTTTTTTTTTTTTTAATTTAAATTAAATTCATTTCACACTCTTTTATATGTTCCGTCTCTTTCAATTTTCATTAAAAACTACTAAATCCCAACAAATACAATCTTTTATCATCTTAAATTGCTTTGCTTAAACTACTTTTGTTTGAGGTCAGGATGAGTTACTATACTAAACCTTATTTTGTTAGTCATTAAAATAACGACAATGTTATGTGCACTTATTTTACATTAGAATTTCGTAATGTATGAGTTTTTTTTTTCTTTTTTTCTTTTTTTAAAGAAATAAATTATTCAATTAATATTCATTGTAAAAGTTTAAAATAATACACTATAAAATAAAATAAAAAGTTTGGAGATTAGATTAGGAAATAATTAAAAAAAATCTTCTTCTCTATGTTAAATTAGCTGTATTGAAGACGAATGTTATTTCTAATTAAGATGAATGTAAATTCAAAACTTTTAAGAGATACAATTTTAAAAAATAACTATTAGGAATGATTTTTTATTCTTAAAAATTTTAGTGACAGTTTTTCTTATTTTAAAGATAATTATTGATCATTATTAATTTTTTAAATTTTGTAACGATAGTTTGTAAATCCAAATAAAAATATGAGATTTTATGATTTTTGTAGTTCAACTGTACCTTTTGAAAATGAAAATACTTTATTATCTTTATATTCTTAAATTTTTATTATTTTATGCTATTTTTAGATATTTTAATTTATGATAATATTTTTTTAGAGTAACGCTTAATAATTAAAACTTTTATTTTTTTTTTATAAAAAATATTAACCAGTGTCACAAGACACTAATTAAAATGATTTATAAAAAGAAAAACATATTTAATACGTTACTTTTTTTTTGAATTTAATAAAAATAATGTATTAAATAAAATACTTTTCAAAATAATAAATAAATAATTCTGTTTATAAATACGGAAACAAACCCCTTATTGACAACACACTTTTAATACCCGCTTTTCAACTCAATTTCTTTTAATGGTAACGATAAAGAAGTAGTTATTCTAAAAAGTAGTATTTGACTCAAAGTAATCAACACCGGTGAGTATACTAATTTTATTTTAGTACTCATACGTATTGATATCAAAGTTTTTCGGTATACAATTTGGAGTTTATTAATATTTTTTTAACAATTTTTTTCATATACATATTTATAACATATTTTCAAGTTTCTTAATAAGGTATATATTATGGATTTGTATTTGATGCATTGTCAAAGAATCAAATCATGCCACCTTATTAAAAGTTTTTATAAATTAAATACAATTGACTTTTATTTTAAAAGGGTGGTATAATCTAGTACACTGATAGTGTATAGATTTATACACTGCCAATATATTATATAGACATGCAAATATACCTTTATTATATACATATATATGTATTTATATGCAAATCTAAAATTTAAAATTATAAATATTTAACATTCAAAATTTTTAAACACCGAATAAATAAGTATACAAATATTTAAAAATATTAAATATTTGAAATTATTGTGAATTGGTTCAATAGCCTAATTTAATAGACATAATTTATTTTTAGATGTAATTATGAAAAAAAATTTAAAAATTATCAAGAATAAAAAAATTAAAAATTAATTTTAAAAAATCAAATAAGTGAATTTTTTAAAAAAAAATAAAAAAAAAAATCAAAATCTTATACTAGCTAGCACAAGCCGGCAAGTATCGAAACTGGCGAGCACAAATTGATACAAGTTGGTACAATCAAACATATTAGTACAAAAATAAAAACATTACATTATTAAAACTATTTTATTTTATCTTAAAACAAGTATATATCGATTGATATGACCAATATTAATACAATATCGATTACTATGGTTTGAATTCTCTTTGGCTCACCGCTATATGCTAAGAAATTATTATTAATTAGGTTTAATAACTTAATTTAATGAATATAATTTATGTTTAAATATAATTATGAAAAATATAAAATAATCAAGTTAAAAAATCTGAGGTTAATTTTAAAAATTAAATAAGTAAAATTTTTAAATATATATATAAAAAAATCAAAATCTTTTATCAGTTAATATGATCGGTACATATTGAAATTGGCTAATACAACTTGACACAAATCGGTAAAATGAACACGAACTAGTAAAAAAATCAAAATAATATATTATTTATATTATTTTATTTTATCTTAAAATTAATACATATCGATCAATACTATCAATACTAATACAATACCAACTACCATGGTTTGGCTTCTCTTTGGCACGCTGCTATACACTAGAATCCCAGTAATAAACTATCTGGTTATGTAAGTCTGAACCTTACACTTACCCTACAGACAATCCAAGTCCGGGGATGCTGCCCGAAATTTTTGAGTTTCTTACTCGAGTTCGGTAAAAATTAAATTTGAGCTGGTTTATAAGCTTACTTTATTATATAAAAATATTAAAATATTAAAAAAAAAATTTTATAGTAAAATTTAAATAAAAATATTTTACTAATTAAATAATAATTTGGATTGAACTTATTTTAATGAAATTAGAATTTTATATCTAAATTTAACTCAATTTCATGTTAAATAAGGTGAATTATTAAACCCTTAAATAAATTTACTTTTGAGCAAAGTGCAATTAAATATGAAATATATTATCCGAGTATTTAATTTAATAGGTCTTCGTTATAAATTCTCTCATATCTTAGTTTTAAAAAGTTATTGAGGAATATGAATATGATACAAAAGGAACAGAAACAAATCATCATTTTATCAGCTAATAAGGTGATGTTTTAACAGCAATTAATTAATAAAGAGGAGTCCTAATTAATATATCTTGAAGTTCTAAATTTAAAATTTTCTAATATGTAAATTTAATCTAATTTTATCAATTTATATAATTATATTTTGATTTATTAATTAATTTATTTGTTTAATTGATTTCATTAAAATATTTGATTATATGATAGGTAAAATTTAATTATAGGTCAAAAAAGAACTGATAATTCTTTAACCATTAGTACAAAATAAGATACCGAACCCATCAGAAAGAATAATAATAGTACTAGAAACAATAAGCAAAATAGGACATACAATGACCAAAAAGCCAAAAATTATTAGTAAAGAAAGACGCTATCCAGACGTTGATGTATAATGACTAGAATCTGATGACCAAGAATGCACAGAAAAATCTACAACACCGCCACCTGGACTCCTACCCAAGTTGAGCGGAAGAGCCGACGCTTCAATCGGGAAAACAAGGGGATATGAAGTCGGTGGTGAAGGAGAAGATGACGAAGAAGACAGGGAAGACGATTGTGCATGAGAACCTACTGAAGATGACAAAACTATTTGGTTGTATCGATTCCGATTCATGGACTGATTCTGCTGCTGCTGTTGTCTTGGCAAATCACTGCTGCACCTCAAAAAAATTTGAGAATAGTCCGGATATCCCCCGGACACTTGAGGATTTTGGACCAAGTAATGGGATTGAGAGTGGACGATTGGGTTGGTAGATGTTGGAATGGACAAAAGGGTGTTTGGAGAATCAGAAATGGGCAAGTGGGTTGTTGATAGAATGGAGGGAGGAGGGGATATGAGTTTGACGTATTCAGGGAAGTTGAGCTTGGCTTTGTTGCCCCTGAAGCGAAGGGCTGCTTCATCGTAGGCTCTGGCTGCTGCCTCAGCTGTGTCGAATGTGCCTAACCAAACTCTAGCAGCTTTGAAAGGGTCTCTAATCTCTGCTGCCCACTTGCCCCATGGCCTCTGTCTCACTCCCCTGTATTTTCTCCTTGGCTCTTCTCTGTAGTTGTTCTCATTGCCCCTGTATTCATATGTTGGAACCAATTGTGCTGGCGTGTTTGACTCTGGCACTGCATTTAGATTGTAGAAATATATTGTTAGAAATTCGAATTTAGATTGCAACTATTTACTCAACTTTTTTATATCAATAAAAATTACCCCAAAAAAAGCAGGGGAAGTAAGAGCACTAATTTATTTACAAAGTTTTCTTAATCTCAGTAAACAAAACGAGGTCTTGAATAAAAGGGAAAAAGAGGCTGTCTAGAGTTTAAGAATATAGACATAAATTGAGAAACTGATTCACCCAAAATAAAATCTACTTTCATTTGTAGGAGAAACAACATTTACCAAAAAATAAAAGGGAAAGAAAATACGCACATATATATATATATATATATATATATATTATGTATATATGTGATATACTTCACTAATGAGTTTATTATTATTTAGCAATATAAGAGAGAAAAGAACAACAGAAAAAAGAAGAAAAATATGTTGCTTTCTTTGGCTAAAAACAGCGGGCTTAAGTTGATTGAAAATATACTATAATTAGCAAGGATTGGATTTTGTTAAGGTATTCTCTTAATGAATGAGAAAGAAAAAAAACATTTAATAATAGTTTGAATTTTCTACTATGTTGCTACCTCCTACAACAGCTGAAGATGAGCCTCCATGTTGGAAGTTACCAAACTGCGTACAGAGTTTAGCAACAGACTCAACCGCCATCCCTCCGTCACTGCCCCGATCACCACCGTTAGCACTACCTTCCTCTTCTTCCCTTCCTCGCTTTTGCCCACCAAATCCCCATGAAGGAATAATATTGTCAGACCACAAACCAATAGTATTTGAACCAAAACCATCCAAGTGTTCGTTGCCTGAAAGCTCCTGATCAGCAGCAGGCACATCGCCCGCTACGACATGAGTCAAAGCTGAAACCATAGCTGACATCTCCCTTTCCCTACTAACCCCAGATAGAATCGAATATGATGACGAAGACGACGACGACGACGACCCTTCTTCTCTCATCATCATCATCAGCTGATATTGATTGTCTTGATCGACGACGACACCAGCTCCCCTGCTATTCTCAACGAGTTTCTTTCTCTTCCTTGTTCGCCACCCTTTTAATTATCTCAAGTATGAACGAATAGAATTATTTTGCTGTAATTTGACAAAATCTCCCTTGCAAAACTTAACCCAAGATTCTTTCTCTCTCTTTTTTTTTTTTTTCTTCAGTTCAACACCGAAAACAAACAGTTATATAGGCAAAAACAGAAAGTGTGTCGGACACTCGCCTCCATGGAACAAGCCGCTTCTTTTATAATTGATTTAAGGTTTATGGATAATTTAAAAAAAGAAAATAATGATATGTCAAGTGGGCAAATTGAGAATTGAGGGGTTAAAACTGAATGACGCAGAAGTCAAAAATATATATATATTTTTTCGGTGTGAACGGGGACGCCGGCAACCGTCGCTTGGCTGGTTTAGCTGTTTAGGGCGTGGTTTAAAAAATAATAATTTTATTATTTTAGCGGACATGAAACGGAAGCTATGATGCCCATTGAGCCTTTTTGGGTTTTGGGCTGGATCTATACATTATTGATAATTTATTTTTGATTAGTGAGGTTAAATTTAATTTTAGCTGAAAATTATTGTTATTTATATCATTATTTTGTATATTTTATATATTTACTCATGCTTAAAAGAAATATTCAAGCCTAAGGCTTAACCAATTCGATAACATAGATATACTTATAAATCTTAACATCTGTAATTTTTTTTTATTTTTAAGCTATAATCTCATTTATAAAAAAAAATTCAACTTTTTTTAAAATTCTTTTTAACATGTAATTAAATTATTGTAACATTTAAAAGGTTAGCTGTAACTACTATTTTTAATAAAAAATTAGAAATTAATTAAGCAAAGGATACTGATCTTAATCTAATGGGAACGCTACTTAGCCAAGTTTTAAATAGATAAACTAGAGAAGAAAAAAGAATAATCAAAGTTCACTTTTTGTTTCTAATTTTTAACAAAAAAGTTGAACATGGTTTTCTTCTGTTCCATATTATCGAAACAGTGTTATTTGCAAAGGCTCAGTAGACGAAGTAAAATAGCGTTATGAATCTTGGTTCTTAATTCAAAGATCAACCCACAAATTTCTAGGAAATTTTTTAGGTTAAAAATTTTGGAAAATCACTATTTTATAACAAAATATCTAATAAAAAAGTTATTTAATTCCAATGGAACAGTGTATTTGACCATTTCAATTACCAAAATTTCTTCATTTTATAAAATACAAGTGTATAATTCTTGAACTACTTTCTAATTCCTTTCAAATTGGTCCACTTCTTCAATTTTTGGGTATATCCAACGTGCAAAATTCCCAATTCTTGAAAAAAGTTTCGTATTAAAATAGGAAAGGAGTCCAAAATTGTACAGTGTTTTAACTATCGGTGGTAGATGACGTGGCATTTTTATTGGTGAAAAGGGCGGTGTCGCTCCTTAAGCCTAAAGCATTCTGTGAAAGGTTGACCCAAGTCAATGCAAGCTATCATTAAGACGCGGTTACTAGTGACATAGATTAGGTGGGGCTACCTCACCCAGTTGTTTGCTTTGGTGTTGGACCGTCGACATTGTTTTCTTTATTCTTTTAAGGTTTTATATGAAGCCCATCATTCATGAATAATGTTCAATTAACCCCTTCGAAAAATATCTCTTCCAAGTATGTGAAATTCATGTGCACATATGACCCTAACTTTGAAATTTATGATAATTTTTGGCACATTATTGGATGATAATCTATCTCAAATTCAAGATCAAATTCTACAACGAATTAATTTCGTCTAATTTTATATTGAAAGTTTTGTAACAGTGATTTATTGATTAATTTGATTTAACATTTTTTTTTCATTTGATAAATAGTTTAAATTAAGTTTCTTGTATATTTTGTAAGTCTTTCTAATTAGCTTCATTTAACGATCGTTTTGTTCTCATGATTTGATTAAATTAACATATTATCTTAAAAGATTCAAAAGTTTAAACATGTCAAAAGAATGTTACGAAGGCATGTTCGGATGTTGGCTTGATTTAGTATAATTTTAAATTTTATTATGTGTAAATTTGATTTGATTTTATATTAAATTTATCCATTATTTGTTTTGTTGGTTGATTTCTTACATGTAATAGTTGAATACAATTATAATTTGTCTCGTACTAATAATTTTATAAAAATAAAGGTGTGCTTAAATAAATTTAGCAGGTGGGAGAAATGTGATTGTTGCTAATAAAAATTTGGAGGGCTTTATTGAAAAAAGAACAACTAGTTGGGGAATCCTAGAGTATTAGCCAATAAATTATGTGAGTGCTATCCACTAGATTGAACAAGAAAGCCCCTTGCAAAGTCATGGCGTGGTCAGTTGTATCTTCTTATACTTTCCAGTTAAATTCCTCGACCAAGTGGGTTAAGTTAGATTATGATTTAAAAAATTTAAATTTTTAATTTAAGTTTGAATTTAATTTGATTAAGTGGCTTAAATTTATTGTTTAAATATATTAAAATAAAAAATTTTATTTTATATAAATATTAATATATTTTTATAATTAAATTTAAATAAAAATATTATTTTAATATTTAAATTGTGATTCGAGTTGAGTCAACTCAAATCACCAAAATCAATGCGCAAACTTAATAAGAATAGTCCGTAACCTAAGCTCAGATAAATTATTAAACAAATCTATCTCAAACTAAACCAAAATGCACTATTTATTAATAGTAAAATTGAAAGAAAATAAATACATAAACTTTCAAAAGGAAAGAAGAAAAAATAACAAATTTTATCTTTTTTCATTAGAACTATAGATAAAGTAGCTATTTTTTTATAATAAGTAGCCGGCATTAATTGATAAAACCTAACAAAGAAAAGAGAAAGCCTAAAAAATATTATTTAATGATATTAAATATATTTATTAATCATATGCTCCTTCTCTTTTAATAAGA
>JBBYHK010482133.1:5860-16137 GCA_038382065.1 Adansonia grandidieri | reverse complement strand
GCTGACAATATGTTAGGAACCTAATGGGTCACACACAATAAGATGATCTGTTGGATTAAATCTGGGATTTAAATTAAGTATGATTAATTAAATAAAATGTTATATGTGGAAGATTTAATTGAATTAGTTCAATTAAGTATTATTAAAGACATAAATTAGATCTATGAAATCTAATTAGAGATGTTTTAATGTGGCAGTAAAGATAAGCATGTCTTATCAAGATCATGTCTAATAGTAGGTATGTAAATAGGGATATCTTGGTTTTGGGCCTCAAATCTTAATCAGATTTGTGCTTTTAAATTTCTATTCGACCACATATAGATCTTAACCTAAAGATCTTAAGGAAATCAAGATATTTCTCTATTTACTGTCCACTGTTCATGTTTAATTTGATTAAATATTTTATGTCCATTTCAATATGCATGAGCCTCAATTGACTAATAGTTAATGGAAGCAATGGAAGTAAAAATGGAATAATTAGAAGATGCCTAAAGCTTAGATAGCATTAGATTTTAAAAAATCTGACATCAAAAATATATTCTAAATGACTTACTACAATGTATTTAATGCAGGAAATCAAGCTAAATATATACAAAACTCAAACTAACATGGTAATTTTAAATATGGAAACCAAATTCTATACATCATCACATATGTATACATGGTAACAATATATCAAGAAAGATATTTTTAACACATTGAACAAATAAAATGAACATGGACCTAAAAATTATTGTTTTGTGATTGTTTGGTAAGCATATGATGTGGAATCAAGAGAATAAGGAAATATTTTATAGTGTATTACAAATGCAACTTTCTTTTAGACTATGAGAACAACTTTCTTTCAAGTTGGAAAGTTGCTTGTGAGAACTTTTAAGTTAGGATCATTGCTTGTGAGATATTTGGAGTCCCCTTAATCACCATAAAACTCATAAAAAGAGATTGTGCCTCACTAATTAAGAAGGTTACGATCGAAATTACTAACTAGGTTGCCAAACTTTTATCATATGGAGGAAGGCTCCAGCTAATCCAGTTGGTTTTATTCAACCTTCACAACTACTGGTGTGGACATTTCATCCTTTCAAAATTTGTGTTGAACAAAATTAGTAGACTTTGTTCTCGATTCCTTTGGATTGGGAAAAATGTATTTGCTGGGAAACAAGATTCATATGGTATTTTATGTGCCATTTAAAATCAAAAGGAGGGCTAGACATAAAAAAACTTGACTTGCTAGAACCAAGCTTGAATCATGCAAAACATTTGGTCCTCCATGTTCAGGGTAGGATCTTTATAGAGCGCATGGGTTCAAGAATACATCTTGAAAGGAAGACCATTTAGCAGGAAACTGAAACTTTAAATAGTAGTTGGAGTTAGAAGAGACTGTTAAAGCTGAGACAAAAAGTAGTGCATTTTATAACAAAATAGGCTGATGGTAACCTAGTTTGGAAATTTCCTAGATCAAAATACTCTGTTGCTAAGGTTTAGAAAGAACTCGGAGAAAAAAATAAGAAGGTCAGAAAGGATAGGTTAATTTGGTTCACTTAATATACTCGAGGCACTCTTTGATTGCTTGGATGGCCATCCTAAACAGACTTCCCATAAAGGATCTACTATTATCTTGGGGTTTAGAGGTTCATAATACATATGTGCTTTGTCATTCAAAATAGGAATATAGGGACCATATCTTCTTTGAGTGTGAATACTCAAAAGCTATATGGAAGGAAGTGCTTGCTCTCTACCATCTTTGCAAGGAAGTCACTATTTGGGAGAATAGGTTTCATAAGGAAGTAAAGAATCTAAAAGGTAAGTCTTTAATCTTAATAATCTTGAGAATTGCTTGGAGTGCTTTGAATTTACTATGTATGGAAAAAAATAAACAATAGATGTCATGGTTGATCACAGAAAACATCCTTGCAACTTTTGGTTCATATTAAAAATATAATTAGATTGCATAACACATAGAAGCTAACCATGTAAATAGATTGCTCGGTACAGACTAGGGGTTAAATCCCACCATATTTTCTTCATCTCCTAGCAAAAAGGCTAGGAAGTGTTTTTGTTGTGGTAGCTTCTTCTGCTTTTCTTTGATAAATGAAACTAAAAATTATCCCAAGAAACAATTTTCTTTTAGATGGAAATATCTTTATTACAAAAGATTTATACAATAAACAATAGCTAAAAGACTTGTACACTTTGAAAGAATAAGAAGAAAGAAATTTGGTTGTTTTGTTTTTCTTTTTCTTTTTAGGTTTTGTTTAGGGTGATTACATATTCATAAAAATTTTGGTCAAGAGTAATGTCTCTACAAATTTTGTTGCTTAATCAACCTATTTATCTTTTCATTTGTATTCTTTGCGTTCACATCTTTTGGAACTCAATAAGTGCCATCACAACCTTTAATGAAAGAAAATTCACTTTTGAAAGAGATTTAAACTTTTATGAAACGGAAGTAGGCTTTATAAACCAAACACGAAGTTTACCCTAAGGTAGATAATTACCTAAGGTAATCGAATATTCTTTTTTGAATTTGATTCCAAAACCAATTTAAGTTTCATTTTGAACCTTCAACTTAATTCATAATTTGACATAGGTAATAATTATCCTTCTTGGTAATGCACTCATAATCGATTATTTCATGATTTTAACGATTACCTTTGTCTTGGAAATTTCTCATAGCTTTTGTATGGCCTGTTAATTGATTATCTTTGAAGGAATCAATTATATGCAAGTAGTTTCTCAATTAATTACTTTCTTAGTCTAATTTAATCAATTATCTTCCTTTAACTTTGTTTTGAAAATATTTCAACAAACTCTCTACGAAAATTTTGAATTCAAATCCACCGAAACTTAAACTGTCCAATAATCAAACAGTTGTATCTAAATGAATCCAAACTTGAAATGATTTAAACTACAAATGCCTTATGTGAAAATTGGCCCCCTCAAACTTAACTACATGTATAACTTGACCTGATAATAGTTAGAATTTGAGAGGACCTAATTTGGAATAATGTAAGTCATATGTAACCCAAACCCAATTCAATGTTTTCAATCTGGCCATTCGAAAGTGATGTGCATTTCTAAACATGATCAACGAGTATTTGGTCTTATAAAGACTTTTATCTAAGCAGAGATTTTTGTTTATACGATCCAAGATTAGTGTGACACATAAATCGATCATCGTTTGGGGTATGTAAGACAGATATACAGCATAATTGTAGAATAGTCGTCAAGACAAAGCAAAGAAAAGCACAGACTAAGCCAAATATAATCTCAAGTTGATTTATGGATTGATTGTAATTTGAATTCATTTAAGTTTAAAATCTTAGATAAGTGTATGTATATAGGCTTATGTGTATAGTATAAATACATAAACTGCCCAATATCGCACTAGAAGAATGAGATTAAATAGGGTATTCAATAGCAGATAGTTATTTGTCGTTATAATAAGAACTTGAAATGATTGGCTGCGAACATATTCCAACATGCGCATATGCCACCTTTACATGTACATAATTGTCACCCAAGGTCATCAATTAAGGGCATCGATATAAATAGCGACCAGCCAGAGAACATCTCTCCGGTCACCGAAACAACTCCCACACCAAGACAAAATGTAATTATTTTTCGAGGGAGAGCTAACAAGTACCTAAGGAGACACCAAACAGCATAACAAATGACTGTTGATTTGATGATTTAAAGGGCTTTTTGAGGTCTCTAGGGCCATCATGTCTTCCCGACGGAAGAAGGTGGGTGAATTCATTATCACCCCTCCAACCCAACATCCCTTGTAACTAGTAGATGGTTCTTTTTCGCATTCATGGTTGGCCTGCTATTTTCTGCATGAGCAAATTAAATTAAACCTTTTCTTCTCTGATGACTCCCACCCCCCCCCCCCCCATTGGCCTGGAGGGCCAAAAATCATGCTGACGCTAACATCAACTCATAAAGGCCAAAACCATGCTCTGTGGGTCCCACTAGACCCACATTATGGGTTACAACTTACAATATGGGCTTATCTTTTGACTAGTGGCTAAAGGACTGCATAAATTGCTGAAACTGGAACTCAACATTATCTACAAGTAGATAAGGTAAGATTTTATACGGTCTGGTTCCCTCTATCACCCGTGAATTATTTTTCTGTTTAATATTTTTTTAATATATCTATCATCATTATCTATAAGTAAAAATGTTAATACATATCGAATAGTATTTATTAAAATGATATATATAAATTATAATTAATATTTTATTTTTTAAATTTAATAAAAGTAATGCATTAAAATAAATTTTTTTAAAAATAGTAAATAAATAATATTTAATGTCTCTAGACATTGATTAAACCAACTCCTTATAAAATGATTTTTTATAATTAATAAGTGAAATCTATAAATATAAATAATTATAATAATAAATTATTTAAAATAGGGAAATGCTAGATATAGGTTAAGATGATATTAAAGAGAAAAATGATCTGATAAATTATTTTTAAAAATTTTAATAAAAATATATTAAAATTAATAATTAAATAATTTTTTTATCAATATTTATAGATATTAATTAAGGAAGCCTTCAAAATGAATTCTAATCCAAATTTATACTAATAAGTTAAAATTTTAATTTTTTTTTTTTTTTAAGTAAAGAAAAGAAAAAACTTATAGCAGAAGAAGAATTTTGATGGTGACGGTGGTGATGATGAGTGCGCCTGCGCAGCACGCCCCCCTCTCACTTCATCTTTTTCACAAGCAAAGAGAATATGATATGATGACTACCACTGCACGCCTTTCTCCTCTCTTTTCTCTATCTCCAACCAAGATTTTGCACACATTTTCTCAACCAAAAATAAAAACAACAAAGGAATGATAACCAGAATTTTCGGCAATTGTCACCTCCCACTTCCCCAAACAATAATCATGATATTTTATCCTTTTCCCCTTTCCCCTGTCCAAAGACTAAATAGTTCCATGTTTCTTCCCATCCATCATTATCCAACATGCATGCATTGCATGCCATCACCCTAAGCTTGGCTGCTGTGAGAGAGAGAGCTGACCTTATACATCTAACTCTAAACGTGCTAGCTAGGACATGACTTATCCGGGGTATAATTGCATTGCCTTCGTTAACTCAATTTTCTTAATTTAAAGACTAGTCTATATTACGTGTACTATTTCTAACAACTAGAGAGCATCTCATTGACTAAAATTTGAGATTGTAAAGCCAGATAAGTATACAAACTCGTAAGGTTTTATTTAGTGGAAAGGAGATATTATTATCTTTGTTTACTAAAATTTGATCATGGAGATTACTTAGAAAGTAAAATCTTTAAACGAATAAATGTTTCAAATCAACAAAAGAAAAAGTGCATTCTTAAAATTATTTGTCAAAAAAAAAAATAATGAGACTTATGAACTTACCATAAATAGAAAAATCGTATGTATTGCATTGAGAATAAAGAAAAAAATCAATGAAATATAGTTTTATTTAGGCATTCTTTTCTTTCGTTATCTTACATTTATAATTTTGAAGAAAGTTAAAGTCCATCCATATACGTAACAAGTTAAAACCGCACTTGTACAATAAATAGGCTGTGAATTCACATTGAAAAGATGGTCACGTATGCACAGAAACTATAAAGAATATGATATACAAATTTATTTAAGGAAGAACAGGATGAAATCGTAGATGTCAACATGAATACACCCACGCGACCAAATCAACCTTAGGAATTACAAATTGCCTTCCCCGATAAGCTTTTCGTGTGTTATTACGAAACCCCAGGAGGATTCTTTTAGGACTCCTTTTGTCAGCCCAAAAACTTGAAAGAAAAAAAAGAAAAAGGAAATTATTGTACATCAATTTCGAAAGATTTTCATAACTCTTCCATACCCTAACCTAATCAAGTAATCATGGTTTCTTTTGGGTTCCTTTTGCCACCTTCTCATCCCATTTATATTCGCCTTCCATTCTTCTTTTCCTCCTCATCCCTTGGCTACCTAGTTCTCCGTTTTTTCTTTATCTTGGGTTTTGAGTGAATAGAAAAAATTAAGAGTACCTTGAGAGCTATTTGCTAAGGAAAAATGGGTGATATTTCTTGCTCTAATGGGATGAACAATGGTAATGGAGTTAATGAGAAAAGCCATCCATTAACAGGTTATAGAAAGAGCTGCTGGTATGAGGAAGAGATTGAAGAGAATTTGAGATGGTCTTTTGCTCTCAATAGGTACTACTATTACCATAAATCCATTTACATTTATCAATAATTTAATTAATTTTATCATGCATGTTATTTCCATTAATTAATATAATATCCGGAAAACATCATGAAAATTTCCTTTATTTTTCCTTTTGTAATCGTTAAACTCACTTGGATAAATTCTCTCATTTTAATTAGGACTCTAGTTTTATATCAAATTTCTTTTTCACATTTGATGCATTGGAGTTGTGTTATAGCCCATTTTATAATTTGAACTCCAAACTCGTTGTTTTCCCTTTTTTTTCTTAATTTGTGTTGGATTTTTTTTTTTTGGTGTGTGTGGAGGGAGGGTGCATATAGGGTCCATGTTTTGATATAAATTTTATCTTTCTAATAAATTTCATGACAAGAAACACAGACAAAATCATTAAGAGAAGCTTCAAGGAAGTAGGAAAAAAAAAGTAGTACTAACACTTTCCCATATTGATTACGAAAGACATAAGCAAAATCCTTGCTCTCCACTAAACCTTTTCCCTAGACAAT
This sequence comes from Adansonia grandidieri, assembly GCA_038382065.1. Classification (NCBI taxonomy): domain Eukaryota; kingdom Viridiplantae; phylum Streptophyta; class Magnoliopsida; order Malvales; family Malvaceae; genus Adansonia; species Adansonia grandidieri. The sequence continues at coordinate 9,404 of JBBYHK010482133.1, read as the reverse complement.
GGCTGCTCATATATTTTTATAAAGGTGAAAAAAAAAAGCTTCAAAATCCAGGTCATCCAAAGGTGAGACAAGATATAAGAAAGTACTAATAGATTAATCTTTTAATGAACAAACTTCTATAAAAATGTATTATAGTAATCATTTGTTCTACTTCTATTACAGCATATTGCATACAGCAGCAACACGGTACCAAGACATTGCTCTGTTGGACACAAAGCCCTTTGGAAAGGTTCATATATATCTATATATATATATTTAAGATTTTTCTTTTTTAATATATAACACTATACAAAATAAAAAACTTTTAAGACGAGATAAGAGGATAATCAAAATAATGTTCTTTCTATCTTGATTTGAATTTTTTTGGGACGAATGTCGCGTCTAATTAATATAATTGGGGACGAATATTGTCTCTAAAATTTTTCAGAGACAGATTTAGAAAGTAACTATTAAGCATAATTTTTTGTTTATAAAACTTTTAAAAATAATTTTTTAAAAATAATTATTGATCGTTTTTAATTTTTCTGTGTATATATTATATTGTATTCCTCTGCTAAACAATTTTTTTTTTTTTAATTCGTGCAACAGGCTTTAGTCATTGATGGAAAGCTTCAGAGTGCAGAGGTGGATGAATTTATCTACCATGAATGTCTTGTTCATCCCCCACTTCTTCATCATTCAAAGTATGTATTTTTTTTTTTCTTTTTCAGAATTTTTTATTGAAAACTAATCTTGGTTTGGGTTTTATCTGAAATCGAGTTTAGTGCAAAGGCCATCTTCATTATGGGTGGAGGTGAAGGCTCCACCGCTAGAGAGATACTTAGACACAAGAATGTAGAAAAACTTGTCATGTGCGACATTGACGAGGTAATAAAAATTATCATGTCTTTGTAAACTGTTGATTTTGTAACTGAATCTCTCTGTCTCTGTCTCTCTTTTAAAATTTTTACCTTCCGTTTTCTGCATCTTAGGTTGTTCTGTATGTTTCTCTTATCATTTCTATGTAACTGCTCGGTTGGCTTAACTAAAAGTCTTGAAAACTACTTTGGAAATTCTAAATAACTTTCTCTTGATTCGCCCATTGGAAAGAAAATTTTCCATCGTTTTGATTATTCCCTTTCAATAAGTGTGAACTCGGGAATTCCAAAGCTCTTTGTCTTAAAATGTTTATACGACCTAAGACAAAAGAATACGATTAGTTGAAAGCGAGAGCACGAGAGAGAATCTGTCTTCTGCAAATTTCACGCTCGAAATTTAGAGAAAAAATAGTTTTTTTTTCAAAAAAAGAAAAAATAATAACCACTGAAATTATGACATGTGATAAAAAAATCGGTGGTACAGGAGGTGGTGGAATTCTGCAAGTCATACTTAGTAGTTAACAGGGAAGCTTTCTGCGATCCAAGAATGGAGCTCATTATCAATGATGCCAGGTTTAATTCAAACATTCTTCTATTCACCGTTGTCGCTGTATTTTATTTTATTTTATTTTTGTGAAAATGAACATTTGGAATGCAACCATCCAGGGTCGAGCTAGAAAACAGGAAAGAATGCTACGATGTGATCATTGGGGACTTGGCAGACCCAATCGAAGGGGGCCCTTGCTATAAACTCTACACCAAATCGTTTTATGAGTTCACAGTTAAGCCTAGACTCAACCATGGCGGCATCTTTGTCACACAGGTAACCAATTTTAATCATGATTAATTATATGTGTGCTCGTGCTTGCATGCTTATGAACAGCGATCGAAGAGAAGATTGATTAACAGAGGGTCATTTTATTCTAAATTTGTAGGCTGGACCAGCTGGAATTTTCAGCCACACTGAAGTATTTTCTTGCATCTATAACACTTTACGGCAGGTTTTCAAATGTAATTAAGTAGCCTCAATCTAACAGATTTACTTTTGCTTTTACGAATTTCCGCGATGCTTAATGCATGAAGTCAGCTCAGTTGTTTGATGGCATAATAATTTCCTTTCATGTGCGCCAGATGTTGTGCCGTATTCAGCTCATATTCCTTCCTATGCTGATACTTGGGGATGGATTATGGTAAAGCCTTAGCCCACCATCACTGTAAAAGAAAAACAAAAAAAAAAGAGAAAAAAACAATTTTTGCAAATTTCTAGGAAGTTGTCCCTTAACACATGTAGTAAATTGCATTATAATGAATGAAATTGTCAGCATATTAGAAACAACAAGCAACAAACTTTTTTGAGCACAATATGAGAATTTATGTTATTTGGAATTAAAGTTTGATCAATATGACAGGCTTCAGATTCCCCGTTAGCCGTGAGTCCTGAAGAATTAGATCAGCGAATGAAACAGAGAATCAATGGAGAAAACAGATACCTGGATGGGAAAACATTTTCATCAGCCTCTACCTTAAGCAAAGCAGTTCGAAATTCGTAAGCCTTAAAATTTAAGAAGTCTAAAACTGATTCAATTTGTTTGTGCTTTGACTTGAGTTTACTGATTTGGGTGATTAAAATTGATTTTGTTTGAATGGGAAATTTTGTCAGGCTGGACAATGAGACTCAAGTATACACAGAAGGGACAGCAAGGTTCATATATGGGCATGGCAAGCACTGCCAAGAATGAGAGAGCAGAATATAACAAACATAAAGACAATCTTCTTCTTTCCTTTTTGTTGTTATTTCATGATGTTTGTTTTTTTTAATCTTGTAATTTATATAAGTTTTCATTTCTGCTTGCTTATGTAGTTATTTAACTCCAAGGAACAATATTATTATAATGTATGGGCTTTTTTCCCCTTGTGGTGTCTCCACCTTTGTCTTTAATGCGTCAGACATCCAAACTTTATTAGTAACAATACAGTTCAATTAATAGAATAAAAATCAAGATCTTCCTGAAGTGCAAACCGCCCAATTACTGCTGACAAAGCCCAAACTTTCGATATATTCACATGAAGCTAAGACAAATGAGTATGGAAAATCAAATGAAACCATTATTATGTTCTTTAAACCACTGTGATTTAATTGTCGACTTATGTCAAAGAGGGTTAATTATGATAAAAAGTTAGGATGTAATTCAAAGACAAAATGATAATTAAAGACTGTTTATCTAGGAAAAAGTATGATTAATTATGATCTAAAATTAGGATGTAATTCAAAGACAAAATGATATTTAAAGACTGTTTATAGGAAAAACTATGATTAGGATGTGATTTCATTGTCGACTTATGTTGTCAAAGAGGGTTAATTATGATCTAAAATTAGGATGTAATTCAAAAGCAAAATGATAATTAAAGACAATTTATACGAAAAACTATGACTACGAGCTTGTATCGAAGTACGTCTTGATTTAATTTTTTTTTTTCCTTTTTAGGCCAGCTATGAGTATATTTGCACTTGGGCATCCGTCCAACGCTAAAGTGCATTTATCACCAGCTAAAAGGCTAAAACGGAGTTAAATTCCAAGTTCTCTTCTCAAAATCTTAGCTAATAATAAAATCTATAAATCATCCAAGATTTTGTAATTACGGAAGATCAAATCTTAGTCTTAGAGGAATTCACCCCATAAAAGAGG
>JBBYHK010482084.1:0-17632 GCA_038382065.1 Adansonia grandidieri | reverse complement strand
AGCCTCCGAACAACGAGAGTAGGAATGGCTTTAAATAGTTGATCACACCTACTAAAACTATCAAGACCATTATCATCGTCTCACAGAGCAGATTCAGGTAGCTTGTTAGAGGCCGTCAACATGATGGATTTAGCTCGATCCCCGACACGTGATTTCTTGCCCACTAGAGCCCAAGAGCAAGATTTGTTATATTTATTGGACCATGTAATCAGGCAATGTAACTGTGTTAGGCATTTTCGAATGTAGTCATATGTAATCAGGACATTTTGTTGCTTTAATGAAAGATGCTATTAGTGGAGCTACCCCTTAATCCAATGGTCTTTTACGCATTTGCATGACTAACCTAATTTTTTTTCGTAGTTTTATTTATTCATTCGCATTTTCACTCTTATTACATTGAACATATGCATGAATATATCATAAAGGCCTAATCCAAGAATAATTTAAAATGAAAGTGATCCAAAACACAAAATCTATAGTTCATCGTCGATATAACACTCGAAATCATCAAAAAGCGATGGAAAATGATCACCAGGCCTGCATCAAAAAAATCAAACTCATGTATAGATAATCCTAAAAATAGTCACTCCATAAGAATGAGGAACTCCAGGCTCAGATTGCCGAGCTAACCAAGTTATTGTCCAATGTGTTAAAGGAAAAAGGGCAAACAAGTACAGTCAAGGTAGAAAAAGATCTGGCCCATCTTGAAAGCAATTTGAACGGTAGTATTGAGGCCACTATTGCTCAGGAAAGGTCCTCCGATGGTAAACATCCCACCAACTCAGCCATTCATCTACATCAATCTCGCGATAGCATCTCACTTAATTCAAGGATTTCAAGGCGTAGGCTCTTCACCGGGAAGGCCTATAGTCTCAGACCTTGATGAGCAAATAGAACAAGAGTAAAAAAAGAGGCCCTTAGAAAATGATGAGGATTTGGACAAGTAACAGACACTAGAGAAGCATCTTCGAGCTATAGAAGAAAGTAACAAGTTTGGAATCATAGATGCTAAATCATTAAGGCTAGTTTCGAGTCTCATTATCCCACCTAAGTTTAAGGTGCTTGATTTTGAAAAATACAATGGGACTATCGACCCTACTACCTATCTTCGCATATGCTGTCGTAAGATGGCAGGGCATGAAAAGAACAAGAAGTTACTAATCCATTACTTTTAAGTTAGTTTGACTGGAGCAGCTCTCTGGTGGTACATAGGACTTGATCTTGTAAAAATTCAAGCATGGGCAGATTTGGCATGTGAATTCCTTAAATAGTATAAGCATGTGTCTAATTGGGTTCTGGATCGTCTTTCTCTGATGAACATGGAGAAAAAATCTTTCGAGAGCTTTAGACAGTATGCTAAGAGATGGAGAAAGGAGGCAGCTTAAGTTCATCCATTTTTAACAAAAAAAGAAATGAAAGTTATGTTTTTTGGCACCTATGAGCTTCTTACTACGAATGGCTGGTAGAAAGCGCTATGAAAAATTTTACCGATATGGTTATATCGAGTGAAATAATTAAGAACGCCATCAAAAGCGATAGGATATTATTTGGGGGGACATCCGGATCAGTTAAGAAGATAGTAAGTAAGGGTAAAGAGAATGTAGTGAATGTTATCAGCAAAAATCTTGCTAGGTTTAATCAAAGTCTGCATCCAGCACAACCTATGTATCTTCCGAGCATGTTAAATATAGGTCTTACTCCTTACTTGTTAGCTCTACAACCAGTCCACGCTACCAGGTTTGCTCTTACAATAAGGTTTGCATCGAATCCTATTCAAAATGTGGCCCAGAATGCATAGCCTCGCAATATGCACAATGCAAGAGCTCTGAATAACCAACAAGCACCCCAAGAAAGGAAGCACTTTAAACCATGCCCTTACTGGTATAAAAGGATTTACTCTCGCTTATTGGCCGGTAAACTAGTGGCCCCAGTATTCACAAACCTAATAGCACCACCATACCTAAGATGGTATGATGAAAATGCTTATTGTGAATACTATGCTGGAATACAAGGCCATTGCATTGAAAACTGCACTTCGTTTAAAAGAAAAGTGCAGGGTCTACTAGAAAAAGGAGTGATTAAGATTGAGCAGGGTCTTGGACCTAATATTAAGGCCAACCCACTCCCTAATCATCTCAAACTAAGAGTGAATGCGATAATCAACAGGAAAGGTCATTGGATCAAAAGAAGCATTGAAAAAGTCAAAACCTCAATGAGCAAGATCTGACAAGCTTTTATGAAAGCTAAAATAGTGACAAATGATAAAAATGCTGTTAAAACATCTTTTGCCACTATGGTTGAGAACACGATTTGCAACATTGTCCATCATTCTTGAAAATGGTCTAAGAGATGATGGACCAGTTTGAGATCGAGTTTTACAAAGAGTGGGATGGACATGATGACCCATCTATTAATGCCACTAATAAGGAAAGGCCTACCAATGATTAAATCTCAAGCTGTCTATCTCTTATGAGCATGAAAAAGAGATCTAATAAAAGTTTTAGGCAGTACGCTACAAGATGGATGGAGAAGGCTGCCCAGATTCATGCCTTACTAACAAAAGGAGAGATGACTGTTAAATTCATTGGCACGTTGTAAGCCTTTTATTATGAAAGGGTAGCGAAAAGGTTCCTAAAGTGCTTTATGGATGTGGTCATACTTTATGGGATAATGGATGAGGCCATGAAAAATGGACCAGGTAGAACAAATATCTGCAAAGATAAAGGGAAAGGAAAAAATGAAGGCCAGTCAGTAACCAAAATCTGACACTAAGAGTTAGTTCATCTCAAACTCGTGCTGAGTTAGACCTAAAGAAAATGGTCATTGAAAAAAAAACTATGAGATTGTAGAAAAGAACACCAATGAATTTGGTTTGGTAAATCTTGGTGCAAACTAAGTTACTTAATGCACCCAAGAAGACAAAGGAAAGAATAGATGAATTTTGTGATTTCCATACTGTCTATGGTCATACTCTTCAAACATGCAAAGAGTTTCACACATGGTTCAAAGAATGATAAATAAAGGTAGCATCGAATTCTATGATGAAAAGAAAACTTCACGTATCAAGTCTGCAAATGCAACACCATCTATCAACACTATAGAAGAAGAAGAAGGCAATCCTTCATATGGGGTTGAAAGGTCATTGATCTTATACGACAATCGATCATGAGGCAAAGCCACCCTTATCCAGCCCACACCAAGGATGATCATTCAACTTCCATCTCTTTTCCCTTATAAGGATGATAATACAGTTCCTTGGAATTATGAAAATAAAACCTTAATCATCATGGAATATAGTCAGTAAGCAGCGAGCGTACACCTTTCAAGAGTGATTCACTTAACTCAAAGTGGTAGATATTATACCCTAGCAACATCAAAAAGTGAAACTCAATAAAAGAATGTTAGTCTTGTTTCTTAAGCATCGGAATCTACAATTAAAAACTTAGATTCAATAGTTTTTAAAGAGCCAGTGAATGAGAAAGAAGCTACAGAATTCCTTAAGTTTATCAAACACAACATATACAGCATTGTTGATCAATTTAACAAGCAACCCGCTAAGATATCTATGTTGTCACTACTGTTTAATTCTGAAGCTCACAAGAATGCCCTTCTCAAAGTTTTGAATGAAGCTTATGTCCTTCTTGACATTTCTATAGGTTAGTTGGATCGTTTAGTAGGCAATATCACTGTTGATATTTACATATCTTTCAATAATGATGAAATCCTGCTCAGAAGGAAAGGAAAATATAAATCGTTCTATACCACCATGTATTGTAAAGGCACTACATTGCCTAAGGTACTCATCGATAACGGGTTGACTTTGAATGTAATGCCCATGGCATGCTTAAACAAGCTCCCCATCAATGCATCTCAATCCAAACTAGTCATCTAATTGTATGAGCATTGGACAAAACTTACCGGAACATTGTAGGGAATATCACGATTCCACTCCAAATTGGCCTATGTGCTTACGAAATAGACTTCCATGTCATGGACAGTGCTCCATCGTAAACTACTATTGAGAAGGCCTTGGATTCATTTTGCTAGCGTAGTACCATCATCTTTACACCAAAAATTAAAATTTGTCATCGAGAATAAAGTTGTCAGCATTAGAGGAGAAGAATATACCATTGCTACTACCTCAACTGATGCCTCATATGTCGAACCTAATGAAGATATCCTAGAATCCCCTTTCCAATCCTTTGAGTTTGTCAATGCTACTTATATTAAGGAAGGGTTACCAATAGTTCAACCTCACCTATTAGAGAGTACTCACATGGGTTTGAAGTTGATTGTCAACAAAAGTGCCCAGGCTAGAAAGGGACTCAGTAAACGTCTTTAAAGAGTTACTGAAGCCTAAAAGTAGTCGACTAAATCGACAAATGAGGGATGGAATTCAAGCCTAGTGCACAGTAGAAAAGAAAGCGAGCTTAAAAGAATTGTGAGAAGAGAATGACTCTTTTGTCAAGATGAGACATGGAGGATGAGCTAATGATATTCCTACCACTTTAGAAAAGTTTTTGCCTAGGGGGATATGTAAATACTGGCTTCACTAATGCTATGCTCATATTGAACAAAGCATTCAAGGATGTCTCCATCAATACGATTAACGAGCCAAAGATGTTAATTTTAAGTTCGAAGACTAGTATGTGCCCTCTAGGATTTGTTCCAAGTGTTTGGACTAAGACCAAGATTCTTATACTATTCAAGTCTATTTCAAAGTAATGCAATGAACTAAACCTCTATGCCTTCGCCCAAAAGCATTGTAGGATCCTTTGTACAGGCAACTCTTATTAAGTATTATTAATGAAAATGACTAAGCATTTTGCATTTATTCTTTGTTTTCATAGTTCTTGCCAACTTTAGACCTTTCTTTACATGTTTTTCCACCTATATTATTTTTTTTCATATTTTTAGGTACCTCGATGAAGGTGAGATGAATCTTCATATTAAAACTTCAGAAATCAATTGTGAGCAACCAATCTGTGCCAGTGAAGTTGAATCTAAAGAGGATCCTAAAGAAAACCCCATACTTTTAGACCTATTAGGACTAGTTGAACGGGAAGAAAAAAAGATATTACCTTATAAAGAACCCACCAAAACCATAAACCTTGGAATAAAAGAAAACCCAAAAGAAGTCAAAATCGAAACCTCTATAAAGCCATCAACTAAAGCTAAATTAATAGGTCTCCTTTAAGAATATCAAAACATGTTTGCCTAGTCCTATCAAGACATGCCTGGGTTAGATACCAACATTATGGTTCATAAACTTCCCCCTAAACCTGAGTGTAAGCCCATACAACAAAAGCTTAGAAGGATGAAACTTGAAATACTTCTGAAGATCAAAGAAGAAGTGAAGAAGCAATTTAAAGTAGGATTTCTCGAAGTGGCCAAATATCTTGAATAGGTAGCAAAAATAGCCCCAATTCCTAAGAAGGACAGTAAAATGCAAATGTGTGTGGACTATAGGGACATGAACTAAGCCAGTCCCAAAGATAATTTTCCCCTACCTTACATCAATACCTTACTAGATAACATTGCCAAAAACACACCATTTTCCTTCATGGATGGGTTTTTGGGCTATAGCCATATCAAAAATGGCCAATGAAGACATGGAAGAGACCATCTTTGTAACTGTATGGGGTACTTTTTCTCTATAAAGTGATGCCTTTCAGGTTCACAAAACGTTAAGGCAACCTACCAAAGGGTGATGGTAACATTGTTCCATGATCTCATGCATAAGGAGATCGAGGTTTATGTGGATGACATGATCACCAAGTCACCAAAAGAGAGTGAACATGTGGCCCATTTGCAAAAACTCTTCAAAAGGCTTTGCAAATACCAGCTCAAGCTAAATCTTGCCAAATACACATTCGGTGCCATATCCGATTAACTATTAAGTTTCATTGTGAGTGAGAAAAGAATAGAGGTTGATCTTGACAAGGTCAAGGCCATTCAGAATCTGTCACCACCTCAAACTCAAAAAGAAGTGAGAAGTTTCTTGGAAAAATTAAATTACATAGCCTGATTCATATCTCAGTTGACAGATAAAGTGATCCAATCTTTTGACTGCTCTGAAAATAAAATCCTAGAGAATGGAATGAAGAATGTCAAGAAGTATTCGATAAGATCAAAAATTACTTATTGAACCCTCTAGTACTTGTCCCACCAGTCCTGTCAGCCGTTAGTCCTATATCTATCAATTTTTAACAAGTGGATGGGTAGTGTATTAGGGTAACATCATAAACCAGGAAAGAAAGAATAGGCTACTATTACTTAAGCAAGAAGTTTATAGAATATGAACATAACTATTCATTCATAGAGAAGCTATGTTGTGCTTTAGCCTAGATAGCCTAGAGGTTAAGACAATACATGATGTACCACACCACATGGCTAGTTGCCAAGCTTGATCCCATCAAGTATTTGTGCGAAGCTCCCACCTTATCCGGGTGGTTAGCCAAATGGCAAGTTATGCTTTTTGAGTACAATATCGCGTATATAAACTAGAAAGCCAATAAAGGTAGTGCAATAATAGACTTTTTGGCAAATCAAGCGATGGATGACTACTAGCCTTTAGACCTCAAATTCTCTGACAAAGACTTTATGTGCATATTTGAGGTAGAGAATGCTGTCAAGTGAGGGTTATTATGGAAAATGTACTTTGATGGAGCTTCAAATGCATTGGGGCATGGAATTAAGGCAATTCTCATCTCGCCTAAGGGAAACCATTACCTTTTCATAGCTAAATTGAACTTTGACTGCACTAAAAACATAGTTGAATATAAGGCCTGCATCATAGGTTTCCAAGTAGCCATCAAAAAGGGCATTCAAACATTGCAAGTGTTTGGAGATTCAGCCTTCATCATTTACCAATTGAAGGGAGAATGGAAAACACGTGATGCTAAACTGATCCACTATGAGAGTTTAATATCAGAACTCAAGAAAGAGTTTGACGATATCAGCTTTCAACACCTACATTGAGAAAAAAACTAAACTATTGATGGCTTAGCCATTTAATCATCCATGTCTAAAGTCAATCAAGAATCAAACATCACTCCTATTCAAATTAGTATTTATACAGCCTCGGCACGTTATCAGAATGTTGAAGTAGAGAAAGACAGTTTGCCATGGTATCATGACATCCTTCAGTACATCAAGAATCAATAATACCTAAAAGATGCCACTAAAACTGATAAGAGAACCATCTAACGATTAGTCATAAGCCTTATTTTAGAAGGTGAGATTCTATACAAGAAAGGTTGGGATCAAGTGTTACTCTAATATGTGGATACGTTCAAAGCCAAAAGAATACTTGAAGAAGTTCATAAAGGGATTTGTGATATGCATCCCAAAGGACACCGAATGGCAAGACTATGATTAGGCAACTACTGGGTAACTCTCAAAAAAGATTGCATCAACTATGCTTGAAAGTGTCACAAATGCTAAATCTATGCTGTCAAAATCCATGTCCCACCAACACCCCTACATGTTATGACAGCTCCATGGCCTTTTTCTATATGAGGCATGGACATGATTAGACCAATTACCCTTCAGGCTTTTAATAGGCATCACTTTATTTTGGTTGCAATCAATTATTTTACTAAATAGGTAGTGATAGCTTCTTATGCCAATGTCACTAGATCTATCGTATGCAAATTTGTGAAATGGGACATCATTTGTAGATATGGTCTTCCAAACAAATCATTACTAATAATGCACGCAACTTGAAAAATAAAATGATACAAGTGGTTTGCTCTCAGTTCAATATTCAACATATCGCCTAAAAATGAATGGGGTAGTTGAAGCAGCCAACAAGAATATCAAGAAGATAGTTGAAAAGATGGCTAAGATGTACAAAGATTAGCATGAGAAGTTGCCTTTTACCTTACACGCCTATCGCACAATAGTACAAACTTCCACGGATACCACCCTATTTTCTTTGGTTACGGCATGGAGGTTATCTTGCTAATCAAAGTTGAAATCCCTTTACTTAGAGTCCTAATGGAATCCCAACTTGAAGAAGTTGAATAGGTTAAGAGTCGATATGAGTGGTTCAATCTCAATAAAGAGAACAAAATTAAGGCCAATTGTTATGGGCAATTATATCAAAAGCAAATGATGAGGGCCTATAACAAAAAGGTTTATCCTCACCAATTCTACGAAGGTGATTTGGTACTCAAACAAATTCTCTCGATCTATAAAGACGTTTATAGAAAATGACCCTAAATTAAGAAGGGCCATACATGGTAAAACATGTATTCTCTGGAGGAGCCCTAATATTAACCGAAATGGATTGTAGTGACTACCCAACCCTGTGAACTCTGATTTTGTTAAAGAAATACTATGCTTAAAAGGATTTTATGATTGAAACCTAAAAGGGTATCCTATTTCTGTTTCTTTTTCCACTCTTTAAAAAAACTACAAACATAAAAAAAATAACAAAAAAAAAGAAAAAAAAAGAGAAAACCAGTTTAAGTTGAAAACTTGAAAGGGTAACTTAAGCAATCAGACCCTGTTCCCCATATTCACTACTTTGATCAAACCAAGTCATAACCTAACCTATCTGTTTTCTGCTGACCAAACCCCATTAAACCTTATCCATACCTGCACTCGAAAAATGGAAACTACCTAACTTTAAGGCCTCCATTCCCCTATAAGGCAATCTAAGGGATCTTATAAGTCACCAGCACTAAAAAGATCAATTGCTCAAAAGAAATCTCCAAAAGCACTTAGTAGAGAATTCATGTCATCAAGTTCCAAGCCAATCGACCAGGAAAACTTCTATTACCTTTTTTGTATTTCAAAACCTTCCATTATCTTATAAGTTTGTTATAACTTGTACCCTCATTCTTTGAATAAAACTATTACTTGATTTCTTGCAAGATCTTTTCGTAGCACTGCATTTCATGTTACATCATGTTTATCATTTAATATATAATGCTTAATAAACAAAGAAAACTGATAACAGGATTTTCTAGTATTACTTTGAAAGATAAAACTTTGCAAAAACTTTGTTTCATGTTTAGAGACTAAGAATAAACTCTTGGGGCCACAACCAGTCTTGCTCTAGGACCCACATTTTAAAAATCCGCTTAAAACCTTCTTCCAGTAAAGGGTCATGGACCTCTCATACTTTTGAAAAAAGGACAACCTTAACATTTAAAGCTTCTAGAAATCTAAAGCAAGATTGATAAACCCTAAGCAACATGCCACCTTATCAAAGTCAAAAAAGGCCAAAACCAACCACTAGATTAGGCTTTCAAAGTCATTACCCTTACATTATTTAGATAGGCACTTGTACCCTCATGCATTATGCAACATTTAATATCCTGTAGGTACCGGCTCCCATATACAAAGTCAAATTTGTACGAAACCTAAGGTACCATTTTTTTATTTCAAAAAACCTTGAAAGGCCACAAGTAAGTGCTTTAACCTTATGTGTTCATAAAAAATCACCCAAGAGGTATATGTAAACTCATTTCCTTCTAGGCCTCAAAGAGCAGGACACCTTTCCTGACTTACCATAAAGCCCACACAAATTGGTGGCACCTACCTACCTCAATCTTTAAAGAGAGAGATGTTTAACAAAGCCCACACAAGCTGGTGGCACCTACCTACCTTAGTCCTCAAAGAGTAGGATGGTTAACAAAGCCCACAAACACTGGTGGCACCTACCTACCTCAATCCTCAAAGAGCAGGATGTATATTAAAGCCCACATATGCTGATGGCACCTATCTACCTTAGTCTTCAAAGAATAGGACACATCACTACCTTAAAGCCCACACAAGTTACTGGTACTTTTCTACCTTAGTCCACGAAAAGTTGGATGTCTTTATTTACCTACCTCGAAGTTTAAACAAGTTGATAGCACTTGTTGGGGACTAAACTTAAAAAATAACCTAGCAAATAGATCCATCATCCTATCTGAACAAAATGGTGTCTATTTGTCTTTGCTTTATTCCTAATACTTAGCAACAACCAAAGAGGGGTAGTTATAGACACCTCATTTTGTCTGAACGAATTTTGGCATCTTAAAACTTAGATGAAAGATGATAAAATTAGAAAATAAAAATAAAAACAGGGGGACAACTGCAGCATGTCGTGTCACCAAGCACTATTAAGTAACACAACACCAGGCAAAAATTTTTTTTGAAAGGTCTAAAATACCTATGAGTCACCTTAGAAAAAAATGTAAGATGAGGCATCAAATGTCATTTTTTATGGTGTCATCGGAGTTACTCGGAGAAGTACCTAAACCAATTTCTCGCTGTTTGTGTCCAAGTTAAGGATAATCAAGAAGCCATAGGTACATATAAGTTTTATTGGTGCACAATTATTGATACGAGGCTTTATAGTGCCAAAAATTTAAATTTTCACATGTAATATCGATACAAGAAGGTTTGGTATTGAAACCTAAGATGTGGTATCCATACCTAGCATGTCTATATCGTTACAAACCTTGGCAGTAGCTAAAATTTTGATTTTTGCCAAAATGTATTGATTCACAAATATAAGTATCGATACATGCCTCCAAGTCTTGAGACTAGAAACATTTTTTTGCTCTTAGTATCGATACACAGTTCATTGTATTGATACTCATGAGTAAAATTACCTTGTGTATCGATACATAATATTCTATATCGATAACACGATGACACATTTCTCTAGTTTGAGCCATATTTTAGCCACTGCACCATTGATTCAAGATTTGATTTGGACATGTTTCTTGCACCAAAAATCATCAAAATTCATACTAGGCTTCATCTTTAGCCTTGTGATTGGATTTAAACAAAATCTTGAGGTTCAAATAGCCAATGACAAAGGACATTTCATGACATTAGGCAATTTGTCAAAGGACAAGGCTGAACTGACCCAATGCTCAACTGAACAAAGTAGTCTAGATCCACTATTTTGCTGAGCAAACCAATAGGTTTGCATGGTAACTAAACACTGTGCTTGACCTCTGTATAAGGTACATGCACCAAAACCCTAAAATGCCCTTATCTTTTTGTCTTTGTCTTCATGGCCACATGGCTATATAAGCCAACCTTGGACTCAGCTAAAAAGAAAGAAAGGTTCCTAGCAGAAAAACACCTACTCATTCCATCATTCCTTCTATGTTCCAATCTCGCCAAAAACTAAAAAAAATCTTTTCTATTTTTCAATCCCTTCAAAACCATCACCAAAAGTCCCTCCGAAAACTTTCATTCCACTCATACTCAAGCCTCCCCTTTATCCATACCTAACTAAAAGACCTCTCCTTTTCATCACTCTTTTGTTGTTCAATCCAAAAAGGTAAAGTTCAAAACTGCTACTCAAAGAAAAGGTTAAAGCTCGAAACTTTTGGTATATTTCCTCCACTTGACTCTGCATATTCTATGATCGTTCAACATTTTCATCATCCTAGTGACCTCTCTATGTTACCCTTCTAAAGTTTTCATGCATTGTTGCTGCCTTGTTTGTGGTAGTCTTAGAGTGTCGATGCTTTCTTATTGCCTTGATGTTGCATGGTAGGCCAAACTTCGTGTCTTTCATTCTAACATCAAAATAGCCCCCTTATCTATGCATTTTCTGTCATATTTCTTTTATTTTCACTTGCTTAATACATGATTATATGTCCACCTTAACATGTGTTATGTATATTCATGAATTTTCTTATGGTTTAAGGAGTTTTATGACATAAAAATGCTCTCTTAATAACTTTAGCCTGTATTTTTTTGTTTAAATATGTTCATACCCCTTATTTGTCATCTTCTCAAATTTTTGGCTACCTATTTCCATGTTAACATGTCACTTATATGTGTTTGCATGTTTAATCCTTGTTTATCTTAGTGCATGTTATATTTTGTTTATGCCATTCTTGTCTAGATGCATGCTCCCTCCAATAGATAAAGAATAGCATGGACTTAATGCCATCATAAAATTGGTCTTCCAATCTTGGAGGTAGATAAATATTTCAGCTATGGTTTCATGGTGGAATAAGTTCATTTTTCAAAATAAAAAGAGATCTATTTTAGTATTAAACCTTGATCTTGAGTCCTATACCTCTTTAGTAACACGATCAATAGGTTATTCCATCCTCCCAAACTACTCTGAGATTATGGAATAAACTTGTGAAGCCCATGCTACTTTCTATCACGAATGTTCGAACGTCCTAGACTTGAGCTTATCTTCAAAAAAACCCTAAATATCGAATAATCCCTTTGTTTTTACTCTAGTAGCACTATAGTCTGGATTTAAAAAATCATTTTTGAACCACAATAGATTTGTTTCAAATTTTCTAATATTTTTCCCCTTAAAGGGCATTAAATTATCTTTCTAATAGTGTTATTTACCCTTAGATCATCCCGAATGAGAGAGTTATTATTTTTCAAACTTTTGCTATCTGGAATCCTTGGAACTAGCATGCAATATTCTGTTTAAGCCATTTTGTCATATCAAATGATATTTAGGAAATTTTTAAATATTTTTCCTAAAATGTTCACAAAATTCCATTTTTGAAAAGGTTTTATTCATGATCTAACGATCCCAAATAAGCTTGGAATGATTTTTCAAAGTTTAGTGTGTCCTTTCCTTTGCACATGCTACTGATGTCAAGATGGACCAAATTCAAAAATTAATTTTGCCTAGAAAGTTATTTCCTAGGATTTTTATGATATTTTTACATTAAACCTTATTGAGTTAGCTTTCTAATGGTGGCTTACCCCCTAAAGCCTTCGGATGCATCTGAAATAAATTTGGCAAAGGAGATGACATGATGTTGTCTCCTATTTTTATCTTATTTTTTGAATCTCCTTTTATCGAGACGCTTGAATGTCTCAAAATGCATCTAGTTGGTTCCCCCATAATATCAGCCCTTTTTGACTCAGATCAAGATTAGAATACAAAAATCGGATTTCATACTAAAATTTTCGCTAACGGAGTACTCCAACTCCATTACTCAAAGGGGATACTCCAACCCCATTTTTAATTAAAAAATTTAAATTTTCTCCTTGTTCCTAAATGTTTTCCTAACTTTGGAGATACTCCAACCCACTACTTCGAAGGGATACTCGAACCCCATTTTTTAAAAAGGATATACAATTTTTTTTTATTCCTAAATATTTTCCTAACTTTGTCTTTGAGGATACTCTGACCCCATCTCTCTGAGTTGATACTCAACCCCGCTTTGCCTCAAAAACATCCAAAATTGTCTCCCTTTTGGATGCCTTAGACTAATTTGATGAAATCATCTTTATTTTTCAAATTACCATCGAATCTAGACCGATCTCTAAAATTGACATCTCAATTATTCTTTCATAATTGAAAGTAATTATGAGATGCATTTCGATTGCCCCTCCTTTACGTTCTTTTGTTTGTGATTGTTTGTTTATGATATTATTATGTTTCACTTTTTCTGCCTTACTAACTCATTTCCTTTTGTAGTGATTATCGTGCATCTGTACTTAATATTCATTTTTCTAATAAAATTTACAAGGTGATGTTTCATGTTGGTATCTTTCCAGTGCCTAATGTGGAATATCAAAATTTTCAAAACACAATCTAGACTTTATATTCATAAAAAATCACTATGTTTCTCACATCTTCGAGGTGCATATATGAGCTAATTTTTTTAGAAAAAGAAAAATCGAGTCTATTTTTTACAAAACTTCATACATTAAAGGGAATTATATCTAAATAAAGACTAAATAGATCCGTTTTAACTAAGACCAAAGTGAGATATAGTTAATGGGTACCAATTTCGGGCATCATGGGGAGCTTTGTACCTCATTGTGGGTAACCAACTCTTAAACCCAACCATCGAACCTTTGGACCACGTTGACCATGAAATCGATGTCCCGAGTTTTGTAACTCGTAATATTATTTTCAATAGGCATCCGATCCTGCCTAGCCTAAAATGATCGGTAGCGACTCCTAGTTTATGGACACTTCATGGTGGCCATTTGAGACTCGATTGGATGAGATATTCCCCCGATGATCCCTTTTTTCTTTATCTTACTATGCCTAATCTAAATCTCGATCATGAGATAGCTTAAAGGCTCAACCATCATCGACCATCATTTATTTTTAAGTCAAGCATGCTATACCTTTCAAATTGTTCGAAGTTATAAAGGCAGGCATGTGACGACAACTCTTTTATGCAATCATGACCCCTTTGTAGATTCCATGCATCTTCTTTGTTGTTTTGTCATGCATTTATGCATAAAAATCATGTCTTTATGTTGTCATTAAATTTTCAACCTATGTTCATGTCATGGAAACATCATCTTTTATGTTTATATCACGTTTTATGCCTCCATAAACTTACGTTAGTATGCTTGCCTAAAAATCATGTTTTATGTTGTCATGAAATTTCCACCTTTTGGTCATATCATGAAAGCATTCTTCTTCATGCTTGTATCATGTGTTACGCCTCTTTAAGCACATTTTAACATGTTCGTGCATTTTTCTTACATAAAAATCATGTCTTTTATGTTGTCATTGAAATTTCCAATACATGTTCATGTCATTTCCTCCATACTCATACCATGTTTCATATCTTCATAAACATACCCTAATATTTCCATGAATCTTTTTGATCATTTCCTTGCATTTTGTCATTTCTTGTACACTAAAATGTCATCTTTGCTTCCTTAAACATGATTTTTATGTTTATTTGTCATAAACATCATATTTAGTTCATCACATACTTGTCAGAATGCTTGTTTGTTGCTTGTCAAAAATCTATTTTCCTAAAACCCTCAAGTTAAGGGGATATTAACCTCAATAAATGAAGATTAACATGGAATCAAGATTTTTCGTTCATTTGTCTTCTAATCATAAGGAAAAGTTTTTCATGTTTGGATTTAAGGACTATTGAGGCTAAATGTTTTGTTTTCAAAAACAAAATGCTTCTTTTATTATTCCAAGTTGTTATGCTTTTTTTTACTAGACTTCTTCTATTTATGACTTGGTAAATGGGCTTTTTCATCATCTTAAACTACTTTAAGATTGTGTAAATGAGCTTGTGAAGCCCATGAGACTTATTTTTTTTCTACCATAGATGTTTAGATGTCTATGGCTCGAGTTTAGTCTTAAAAAACTTGAGAAAATAGAAAAATTCCCTTGTTTTTGCCCGGCAGCACTATAACTACGATTTAAAAAAATCATTTTTGAACCCTAAACCATTTTCATAATTTTTTTGATAAATTTTCCTAAAAAGGCATTGAATTAAACTGTATTTTGTTTGCCCTTGGATCATTCCATATGAAAGAGTTAAAGTTTTTCGAATTAAGGTTGTTTAGAACCCTTAGAATAAGTAATTTGCATTCTGTTTGGGTTATTTTCTCCCACCAGATAAATTTTTTGAATTTTTAAAATATTTTCCCCAATAATTTCATGAATTCCCTTTTTAAAAAAAAGTGCCATTTGCAATTTAGCGATTCTAAATGAGTCAAAAAATCATTTTTCAAAGTTCCCTACACTTCTTCCTTACATGCTATCAATATTGCATTAGACCCAACTTAAAAAATTATTTCCATCTAAAAAGAGATTTTTTGAGATTTTTAGAATATTTTGATGTTAACCCTTATCGAGTCACCTTTCTAATGGTACCTCACCGACCCCTGGAACCTCTGAATTTTGCCCAGAATAAAATAAAAAATGAGGACATCACGATGCTATCCCTTGTTTTCAAAATTAGTCAAAATCAATTGATTTTTTTGAATTCTCACTTTGAGGCATCCAAATGTCTTTAAGTGGTCTTGATTAACCCTTTCAAGTCAAAATATATGTTTCAATCTATATAGGCCCGGATCAAGGCAAAGGTAGTCTTCTTTTTATCACCCCTATTTTTGTCCATTTCTTTTTTAATAAAAAAATCAAATATTTTCTCAAGAATTATCAAAAGTGTCACCTTGCAAAGAAATTTTCAAATTTCATCAATTTAAGACTTTCAACCCCATCTTTTCAAAAAATCAACAACATTGCCACCTTTGGGGATACTCTAATCTTGTTTTTCAAGGAGATACTTCAATCCTGCTTTTTCAAAAATCGTCAAGATTTAGATTTTCTTTCTCCCGAATCTCTTTGAGCTCTGCAAATTCAAACTTGGTTTTCCTGCCTCAAACATCCAATGGATCCAAATGCATCTTAAAATTGTAGATTTTGTTATTTCTAGATAATCGATTACAATTACGAGATACATTTTGAATGCTCCTTCCTTTCCCCATTTTATTGTTTTTTATGATTTTATTTTATTTGATATTATCTCATTTATCATCTTACTAACACTTTTCCTTAGTGATGGTCATCTTGCATACATGTTTTCTAAATCATTTTGTGGAAAAATATAAGGCAATGTTTCGTGTTAGATCTCTCTGGTGTTTAACACGGAATATTCGATTTTCAAAAATTAAATCTAAAGAAAATTTTAGTAAAAAATCTCTATATTCCTACTTCTTAGGGAGCATATCAGATTCAAATTTGTATCTGAAACCCAAATTTATTTTATACAAATTCATGCATTAAAAAAGGATTATATCAAAATAATGACAAATCAAAATTGAGAAAATCAAAACCAAGTTAAGACGTGGCTAAAATAGTATCAATTTTGTGTGTCATGGGGAGTTTCGTAATAAACTCCCTAACTCAACTGATGAATCTCTGGACCACACAAACCATGGAATCAATATGTTAAGTTTCATAACTCTAAAGATTGATTTCAATAGGTGACTGAACATGCCTAGCCTAAATGATAGAGGATGAATCCAAGCTGGCCACTTCGTGGTGGCTATCCAAAAGCAGTTAGATAAGTGATTCATCTGGCAGT
The DNA here is from genome assembly GCA_038382065.1 of Adansonia grandidieri. Taxonomy (NCBI): domain Eukaryota; kingdom Viridiplantae; phylum Streptophyta; class Magnoliopsida; order Malvales; family Malvaceae; genus Adansonia; species Adansonia grandidieri. The sequence goes on along the minus strand of JBBYHK010482084.1, from coordinate 821 downwards.
CCCTCTCTCGAGTTACGAAGGAAAAGTCCCAGTTGAAAGGAAACTTTCTCATCAAGAATTTTACTGCCTTGCCTCACACAAATATTTTTAAGTAACACGTACTTCTCAATCCATGAAGATTCTTTTGAGAGCACATTGTGATTGTAGAAAATTATGAGATTTTCAATCCTGAATTGACAAATATTAATTTTTATGTTTGGGACTTTCAAGAAAAACCAAAATGGTTTTTAGGAGTTTGGAATCAAAATGAGAAAAACTCCTTATGGGGCAAGTAGAAAGCTATTTTTCAAGGATTTGACATATAATTTCACTAATGGGACAATCTCAAGAAGCGAAGACATTGGCGATATGGCGCAAAATTATAAAGCCTTGCTGATATATTAGAGGACTAATCCTTTTGAACTTTATTTGAGATGGCATAAAATGACATTACTCGCTCATGTCTCCATTTGCATTTGCACTATGCATGACTATTAGCTTTGCATCTTAAAGTATCAAATCTCAAATGAGAAAGCCCAAGAATAGTTGGTAACATAGTTAATTTAGGATACGCACTTGAGTTACACAAAAAAAAAGTTAAAACTTTTATTTTATTAATTAATTATTTTTATTTTATTTTTAAATGATATAATTAAAAATTTTATTTCATTAATTAATTATTTTTATTTTATTTTCAAATTACATTTTTACATGAATTCATCTGCATGTTGGCTTGCAATTGACTTAGGATCCTACATGACAAAGAGGTTTAAAAAAGAATTTTAGTTTATTTTATTTTATAAATTAATTTTATTTTTTGTTAAATTATGTATTTAAAGGTG
>JBBYHK010482002.1:1511-17654 GCA_038382065.1 Adansonia grandidieri | reverse complement strand
CATTAATGATCACAAGAAGAGGAAGAAAATGGTGGTTTACCTTTCGCAACAATATATAATTTTAAGATATAAAAAAATTATGATTATATGAATATATTAAATTTTATATAAAAAAATTTTAATATTAAAATATATAATTATAATATATAAAAAATATGAATATAATATAAATACGTAAAATATTAAATAATAAGGGGATGATAAAGATAAATTTTTAATGAGTTGCGGTCGAGCTCGATGACCCGGTGAAAATCAGAGAAACACCGTGTGGGGGAGGCTTCACCATGGGCACAGCCATGGCCATGGAAGCCTATTTTGGCTATAAAGTTGATGGAGAGAAGTTTTAGAGGGGGGGGGGGGAATAAATTTTTTTTTGAAAATTATTTCCGTAAATATCAAGTTGTACGTATGAAACGACGATTGGTAGTCTAGTCGCTTATGTTGTGGGCAAATGATCAACATGGAGAAATATATGCCACATGAAATAAAAAAGCAATTTTCATTATTGCAGGAACTTTGGCGATACCCTAAGGCTTATCTCACATTTTCGATAGGACAATGAGTAAAAGCTCTTCATTAATAATATTTACTTTTTTTTATTTTATATTTTTATCACTTTTTTTTCTTGGATTTTTTAAAAAAAGGTTTTATCAACAAATCTCATTAAAATAATTTTAAGATTATTATGTAATATATTATTTATTATAATATTTAATAATTTTATTACCGTTGATGTATTGATTGGAAATATTACAATTCTACAATAACCTTAAAAGAAAAGTGCATTTTATTTATGTAAAGCAAAAAAAAAAAAAAAGAAAGAGAGAGAGAGAGAAAGGAAACTTAAGAGGTAGACTGGTAGTTGTCCGTAGAAGGTGTTGGCTTGTCCGGGAAGAATTGAGCGAGCAATGAGCTGGAGACTTTGCTGACGCGTTTATTGTGTCAGCGTTCACATCGGGGGATTATATTCTTTTTTTAATATTGTTTTCCCATTGTCAAGTACAAAACTTTTTTTGGTAAATGCGGTGCCCTTTTTAATTTAATACAATTGATTAATTTAATTTAAACAAAAAAACAATTTATGAAAGTTAAAAAGGCGAACCGCGCAAATTGAACTCAAAAGCACGGCCCACCGTCTCACACACAACCGGTTGAACCGGTCAACAATCCGCTTACGCTTAACTGGACCCAAAACAAAAAGGGCGGTCCATAAGCAATAAATGCCTTCGCCCCGGGGCACCGGCCTACTTAATCTCCAGGTACAGTACTCATAATTAACCGGCAAATGGCGGTCATCTTCTTCCAAAGATTCCAAGTTGTTGTCCAAATTCCCTACACAAACTCCTTTCACACTTCAAACATCCAAACACTCTCATTCTCTTTCTTTCTTTTTCTATAATTTTTTTTCAAATCTTTGTTTTAAAAAAGAATTAAATTATTTTTTATTTGTTGTAATGCAAGGATAAAGCCTTGGAATTGATTTGTTTTTGTTTTGTTTTTAAGAGATGGAGGAGTATATGTGAAGAGTCCATGGAGAAGAAGAAAGAGAATTACATTTACACGGCAAATATGAGATTTTCCGATGGGAATCCTTCAGCTGCAACTGGGTTTGGTGGAAGCATCTTCAACATGGCAGCGGCAGGAGCATGTGAAGGTATAAGTGGTGGAGATAAATGGGATTCTTTAGGCTTCATGGACTTGCTTGGTATCAATCAAGATTTTGTTGCTCCTACGTTATTCGATTCCTTAATTCAGCCTCCTCTGATTCTTTCACCACCACCACCGCCGTCGTCTGAAGTGTTACTTCACCAAGATATATCCCATGAGCAACTACAACCAGAAACTAAGCAGAAGCTTCAAGCTGGTCTTCCATCGCCGTCTTACGCCAACAACCCGACAACACCAAACTCTTCTTCGTTCTCTTCCTCATCGAATGAGGCTGCAAATGATGAGCAAACAAAAGCTGGGGATGATGAAGAACAAGATCAGGATCAAGATCAAGAAGAGGACAAGACAAAGAAACGGTAAGCTTTTTCTTCACTCTCATCTTTTTCTAAGTTATGGGTCTGTTTCAGTACACGATTTTGTAGAGGCGATGAGTTAGAAATTTGTAAGTGTTGGAAACTTTCATTGGTTTTGCTGATTTTTTTAAGTAAAATTTTGTGCAATTGCTTTTTTTGGGCTTAGGTTGAAACCCAAAAAGAAGAACCAAAAAAAGCAAAAACAGCCGAGATATGCGTTCATGACTAAGAGTGAAGTTGATCACTTAGATGATGGCTACAGATGGAGAAAGTATGGGCAAAAAGCTGTGAAAAACAGCCCTTATCCCAGGTACCAAAATCTAGTCTAAATCTAGTGCACTTTTTGTTTTATTTATTACTGTTACTTGCATCCAAAGAATTCAAATCATTAAAAGACTACTTTAATTATTATAGCTTTCTTATTAATTGTGAAACAGGAGCTATTATCGTTGCACTAGTGCTAGATGTGGGTTGAAGAAGAGAGTTGAGAGATCATCCGATGATCCGACGATCGTCATCACCACTTACGAAGGCCAGCATACGCATCCGTGTCCAATAACGCCTCGAGGAAGCATTGGAATCTCCCCGGATTGCTCTAGTTTTGGTGCTGTTTCGGCTTCATCTCCTGTTCGTCAACCTCATTATTTACGTCATCAGCAACAAGTACAGCCCTATATATACACCCCATTGTCTTCACTGAATATTGCTACTACGGCTAGCTCTAGCTTCAATTCCTCTTTTCCTCTTTTCCTTCAAGAGAAACGACGTTTTAGTCCTGGTAATTCTTCGGCTTCATCGCCTAAAGACCATGGACTTCTTGAGGATATTGTTCCAACCCAGATGAGGAACGAGGCAAAGGAAGAAGTGTAGAATATGTGTTTTTTACATATATGTTGCTGGTATGTAATTTTTTCAAACTAACTCGGGAGATTTATCTTTAGACAAAGAGAACCAACTTCACCATTATATGTGTATATACTGTATACCACCCTTTCTATTCTTGTGTATTTGTTATCTGCAAAATCACTAGCCATTTCAGTTCTTTTGGATGAGTACTTCTATGGTTTTGTAGTTGGTTTTTATTGTGTTGATTCTTTGTATATTCAGTCATGGAGATATTGGGTTCTCTAATTCTTCCATTTTGCTTCACTCTAGCCATTTTCTTCTTTGCTTCTTAATTGCAATTCCACTTTTTTTATTTTTCCATCGTTTGGACCCCATGCATATTATCAAGAGATAGAGATAAGAGTAGCTATAAACAGTACTTAGGGTTAGGGTTTTTTTCTTGATGAGAAAAGTCGTTAGGGGACTAGTTATTACTAGTGACTTTTTGAATAAGAGAAAATTCTTGGACTTCATGGGAAAGGGCATTCTAGAATTATGAATTTGGGAAATCTACCCTACAAAGTAGGAGGAGGGAACCCTTATAATGGGAGGAGAGATGGCAGTGAAAATGTGTTGGAAAGTTATTTATTATGAAAGAAATATTTTGGAAATTGGAATACACCCATTGGGGCTGGAAAGTAATTAAAGGGACAAGTACAACAATAACTTTTAACCATTCTCGTTAGTCTTTTCGATGCTTTTTCCATTTTTCTTCCTTTTTAAGCTAATTAATATAAGAGGTCATTAATAGATGACAGAAATTTATATGAAGATCTTATATATCATTTCAAAGAAATGGAAAAGTATTGATCTTCTAGCTAGATATTCGGAAGACCAACGGTGAGAGATATTGGCAGAAGGATCTGGTTCCACTAGTCTTCCCGTCCCGGATTGCACGAACTAAGCTAGCGAGGAATATATATTGTACAGTCCATCGCTCTCTCTCTCTCTCTCAACATGCTGATCAGATACTTAGAGGTATGTGGCTATACAAGATATAGTTAAAGCAGAGTTATGAAGAAAAATCTTGAGTTTATAAAGGGCAATTCAATTATACACGAAAAACAAAATCACAATCTAGTGTATTGATTAAAGCATATTTAGAATTTGATATTGATATAGAAATGAGAGTCCATGCATCTCAGATCTAAATCTAATGCAAATATTAGTTTGGGAGAACCAATATAGGGAACTTGATTTATATATTGACTAACATCGTGTAAGAAAAAAGATAGGGTGCCTGAAAGAACGTTGAGCTTTTCTCAAATGGTCTTGTCATCAGTACATCTTTAATTTTTTCGAAGTCCTTCCAAGGTGGGACTGGGATCCATATGCTGCTGGAAAGATTTTTGCATACAACAGCTGGCGTGATTTGATACTCAAGAATCTTAGACAGCATTTTCATTTCTCTATCTCTCTCTGTGTGTGTCTATATATATATATATATATATATATAAATTAATTTTATACGTTTATAATTTTTATATAATTTATATTTATTTAATTGATTTGTTGTATTTTATATTTTTTTTATATAAATCATGAACATTAAATTTTAAATAAATTGAAAAACTTTAATTATAATATCTATAATAGTATTCTCAATCAACATAATAAAAAAATTAGATCGATTTGAAACTTTATTGTTGAACGAATGATGAATTTGTTAAAATGTTAATAATATATGAAAACTAAATAAAAGTATATGAAATTAATTATTTTTATACTGATAACGGAAATTAATATCTCCTCTGTATATATTTAGGTTTGGGTTGGAAAACAAGATGCATAATGTAAACAAGAGTTGTTCATAACTTTATAAATATATACTAAACTTCACAAGGAAGGAAAGATGACAGATTTTTGTAATTTTCCCTCGTGCGTGCTTTATGAACAATTCCTTAATTGGTTGGTGTAAAGAAGATTTAATTTGCGCCCAAGAATTAATCCTAGAAAGTTCAAAGATGGAAGGAAAAGCATACTCTTGTTTTGTTCCTCTGAAAAATTTTTTAATAAAAAAAATTGATGTTGATGTTGATATCACAAACTTTCTAATGTAACCACTAATTAATCAAACTAAAAAAAAAAAAAACTTTCATAGTTATCCTCAACAGTAATTACACTCAAATATTGCCTACACTAAAGAGTTAGGTTCGGTCATTTTTCTTTCCTAGAATTATAATTATATATATATATATATGTATACGGGATTGTTGATCTAATATCTAAGCATGAAAAACTCAACTATTATTTCTATGTGATTTTAGAGCCCATATGGTCGGCAATTAAGAGTCGAAAATGTATATAGTGGAGGCTGACACTTGACAAAGTAATAACAATAATAAAGATGTAGTACTAGGTGTAGATAATCAAATTAATGCCGAAAATGAAAGAAAACTTTCAGTTAAGGGTAATTATGAGTGACAAATCTAACTTAATTTACAACTATGTTCTTAGTTCGTAAAATTTAAAGAGAGGGGGGTGGAACCTTTACTTTATATATATGCTCTCTTTAAACGAAATGTTGTTTGTCTCTTAGTTGACAATAGAATGAGATAAATAGTAGTAAGGCTTTTCATTTGGGGTCCATAAGCAAATATTGTCATGCAATTTTAAAAGAAATAAAATAAGAATTGAAAAGAATAATCATAAAGTTATGTTTTTGATTTTGAACACTTTTAGATTCTGTCTTTAAGAGTTCCATGACAAGGTTGAAAAAGGTAGGGCGTTACATAAACGAACACTTCATGGGCTGTTCTCTTAACTACTTTGAACCCAGGCTAGGGCAGCGTGTTGTCTCTCGACATAATGGGTCCGGAAACAAGACAAAACTCTTGGTAGCTTTTCCGATGTTGAAGATGACCCAATTTCTCTCAAGTAAAGCGGAGATTTGCAGATTTCTAAGGTTCCACCTACTCAGGCTGTGTCTGAAACAAAAGCCATACTTCTCTCTCTCTCTCTCTCTCTCTATATATATATATATACATATATATATATGGTACAACAATATTCAGTTGCAGTTGTAACTTCCAAGAGTAGAAGACCATGGCCAAGTACTTAATTGGCTTTATTTATGTTCGTGTAAATGCTTAAGTTTTCCATCGCTGCAGCGATTGGACAATGTGCCAAACCCAAACACCATGAACGAACACGTTTTTGCTAACATTATTTGGTACTGTTCATCCGATTAACTTGTAAAAAAACAAAAAATGGCCGCCTAGAAGCAGAATCCTTCGTCTTTTTGGGTTGAAAATGCTTAGGAAATCCTATGACTCCACTCCAGAATGGCAGCTTCGTCCTATTTCCATGATTGCTTAATTTTTTTTTAGGCTACTAAGTTGGCTTTTTTATCTACCCAAGCCCTCCGTACAACATGTGACCATCAGTACTCCTACATTAACCTTATTTATGGATTGGAGAGGCATTAACTGCTACTCTTTATCCTATGGCTTCCTTACAAGAGAAGACTTCAAAAATTATTTTATGTCGAAAATGGGCAGCTTAAGGCACTAAATAAGCTAGGTGGGAATGATGATGGCCAGATTCGTGGAGTCTATCGTTTTGTTTATTATTAGAATCGAATCCATCGGAATCGTCATTTAGGACTATCAAACTTGGAGCCGAAAAAGAGAAGAAAGATACTATATCTAAGTATCTGATTATTATAATATTGTTATTATAGCAACTAAATATTATTATTATTATTATTATGTTACACAAATACAGAGATGCCCATGCCAAAGTTGATTGTGGCATTCACTGCCCTAATTAAACAGGTATTAATGGCACAAAGCCTCTCAGGAAGGAAAGCAAAGCCAAGCCTCGCCTCGCCTCCCGTTAAATCCTCTGAAGAAGCCTAATCAATATTTGTACTTGTGGCTACAGCTACTATTACATTTACACATCTCATCTGACTGTTGATTTCAGCCTACAGCAGTTGCTGCTGCTTGCATGCATGCCTGCCATCCTTTGCCTTTTGACTATTTGTTTATTTCTGTCGCCCAACATTCGCCAACAACCAAAATTGTTCCTCATTAACAGACTCACCTCAGCTTCCAAATCTAAGCTCCTAGAGAAGGCAAACACAATTCTGTCCATTAAGAAGGCAAACATGAATAAAATGATCCAATGATGTAAACGATGCATAAGAAGAAATAACTTCAACTTGTGAGACTAATCTTTGCCCATATATATATATATAAGACAGGTTAGGACAGATACAATTAGAAGCTGATGATTTCAGCTAGTGCATGCCAACAATATTTTCATTTCTTTAATTTTACTTTCTATGCTAGATGAAAAAGAGCAGAAGCAAAGGCCTGGAGCGCTCAGCCATCCAGGCGAAAAACTAAAAAAGTCATGGAAAAATCAAGCAAAATTAAAACCTTATGGCTTGTTTTTCCATGCTGAATCCGGCACCGTTTGAAGCCCCTGCAGCAAGTAGCCAAAGAAATGAATAGTGTTGTTGAAAAAGAAGCAAGAAAAATGAAAATTAATTACAACATCTTATACCTGTTGGAAGCGTGTCAGATCATGGGCTGATGGTGTCGCCGGTAATTGAACGTAACCAGGTTCCTGTAACATCCAATGATGCAAAAGGAATAAGCAATGAACTTCTAAAACAAGGTGAAAACATATATATCATACAAAACAAACAACTGTAAGAAAAGGGTTCAAAAACAAATTAGCAATTTTATAGAAACAACTTGACAACTAGTTAGTTTAGACAATGTTGATTGAAACACTTGTAAAGTCAGAGAAGGGCAAGTTAGAGGTGTCAATGGATTGAGTCAGGCTAGGTTCGGCCTTAACTATGGTATCAATGTCATATGCACTTGTCCAAGCCAAGCTTGGCTCGAAATATAAGCCTCAGATCTCTCCAAGTCTGCCTGTATTTGCAAATGGTATCTAAGTCCATCTAGGCTCGCCCACATTATTTTTTCTAAAAAAAAGTAAAAATGTTATTTCTTATTTAAATGTTAAGAACTTATTTTTTTTCCTTCTATTAAGTTTTAAAACATGGATACTCACATATTTTTCAATGTTTTCACTATAATGTTATATATTTATTTTTACGTAATATAAATTACATAATATCTATAAAAATATAAAATAATATATATTATATAATTGAAAAATGGGCTGTGCCAAGCCAAACTCAAGCCTTGAATGTTGCCTAGCCCTGTTTTTAAATGTATCTCATTTCTTAGCCCAAGCCCATTTCTCAGACCTAATATTTTGTTCAAGTCCTAAATATTGAATAGGCCTTTGGTCTTGGACGGGTAACCTGGCCTGTGGACAGGTCTAGGATCAGTCTTGAGGCTTTCCTTTTATTTGGATGGGATGTTAAGATAAAATTTACCTGTGTATTTTGTTGATTTCTAACTCCAGAAACTGGATACTGTATTTCCACAAAATAGAGTTAGCCACAGCACAACTAAATATTAAACATGATAAGACCTATGTCAATGAAGTCAAAAAACTAACCAATGCAGGAAAAAACGGCCGCTGTAACTGCTGAGGGTGGCAGATCTGTGCTTGAAGCTGGTTCTGGAGCTGCACCTGTTGTGAAGCTTGCTGAGCAGGGTGCGGCTGAGTCTGAGGCTGTTGAACGGTTGCCTTTTGTTGTAGTTGCCGTTGTTCAAAGAAAGTTAATTCCTCAGGCTTCTCCCACTGAGTATAGATACAGAAATAAATTCATCGCAACATGAGAATTAATAAAGGTAAACTCCCCAACAGTCAATCAAATCTCAAATAAATGTCTCACCTTGCTTTCACGCGTTACACTATTATGATAGTATTTGAATCCGTCAGGTGAAGTATGCTCTGTCCAATGACATTCTACTCGAGCTACCGTTGTTGTCATGTGAGGTGCAGTAGAAGCAGATGCAGATGACGGAACATCTGTACCAGGCGTATTAGCAGAAGTGCTGCCAACAGTCTGTGGTGCCATCCCAGCCCACTGAGAGTGCAACAGGCAAAATCCTCAGCATATAATAATTGCATCACAACTTTCACCAGCAGATGACGTTACAAAAATATATATATATATATATATATTTTGGGAAGACAACAGGTCACATGCTAACAATGTGGAAAGAATGTTGACATCAAGATTTCAGATACACATGGAAGACAAATAGGATCCGATGATAAGCAGGGCATTTAAAATCTTTTAAGTTTTATTGTAGGAATATTTTTATGAAAACCTAAAAAATTTTTTCCAAAGATTTTTTTTTAACTGAAAATCATGAAATAGGTCCCTTTTTTAACCAAAAACCACTTGGTAACCCTTATTTATCTCTTCAAAGATATCACAAATCCCGAGTGAAACCAATCATCATACCTGCTGTTTAGAAGCCTGTGACTTCTGCTGCAATGTCATATTTTGATTTGAAGGTTGGATGAGCTGCAACTGTTGCTGGAGCAGAGAAAATGCCTGCTGAGATGATTGAAAGCTTGCTTGTAGAGTTTGAGTTTGTTGAGACAGCATCTGAGCTAGCTGAGAAGGAGATTGCTGAAGTGGTTGATGCAGTTGCTGCTGGATAGGAACAGGCAACTGTTGTTGATTTCCGTTAGTAGGCACAGAATTGGGTTGTACATTGGATGGTAAGCTGACACTCAAAGGGTTTTGTAGCGCTGCTGCAGATGAAGCATTCTGCTGAACCTGGGGCCCAGAAGCAGACAACTGACCACTCACACCAGCTAGATGTTGTGAAGGAAGAGCTTGACTGAAGGGTGTCTGAGCACCAGGAAGAGGAACTTGTAGTTGACCAACATTTGCAGTCTGCGTCTGGGCGTATGACACAGATGCTAGAGGGTTTGGTTGAAAAAGAGGTAGATGCTGAGGTGAATGAAGAGGCTTCTGTAAAGGCGAAATTTGCTGACCAACTATTGGAACTTGCGAAGGTTGATTAAATCCCTGAAACAGAACAAACCTTATTCAACCTTGAACATGAAGACTAAGAAAGCATAAAAAACACATACAATTTTCACAAACCTGTTGTGAAGTAGATGAAGTTGACACTGCAAGGCCAGGAAGAGAACTGTCTGAAGGGCCATCAAGAGGACCACCCTAGTGTGTTTTCACAAGGATAATAAGCAAGAGTTTGCATGTAAAACGAAATTAGATGAAAATTTCCATACAACAAGAAATTCATAGCTGAAACCTTACAAAAGATCTAGAGTTAAAACCTAATAGGATCAAAAGAAAGTATGACAACCAAGTAAATGCTTTCAGGCTCCAACTGACAGCACCGCATGACAGTAAATGTGATTAGGTTATTTAAACTTTTATGAAAGAATCTTTGCTTTGATTGAAAGACAAAACAAATTAATCAGTTTGACCATAAAACTAAAAATGTAGAACCTAAAAATAGCTTGTTACAGAGTTACAGTCAATGGTATACTGTTCAAACTACATCAATAACTTAGCATTCCATCCACAAAATATGCTACCAAATGCCATCAAATAGGATTGTCGCTGATTAACTTAGTTTCATCGTAAAAACTCACAATGTACCATACAACAATTATTCTTACCAGATTTAAAGGTATCGCTAGGTCACCAGACCTAGGGAGCATCTGACTCCACATACTCCGAATACCAGGATTAGAAGTTGGTCCCATATTCTGTGGACTCATAGGGTGCCAAGCAGTAGGTGGAACATGATCCCGCATTGCATCAGCAAAGTTGGATGCTGATCTGCAATTGTTAACATGAAAATGGAAGTTCAGAAAAATATGCCAAATGAAATAGGGAGACGGCTTCAGCCTTTAAAGCATTAGACTTTGCCAGAACATGTTAACTGGGTTGAGAGTACCTAGGCCCTGGTGCTTGAGAACGAGGACCGAAACCTGGACCTCCAAATGCAGGAGCACCAGCACCCCTGGAAAGGAAAGCAAGTTATAAACGGCCTACAGCTAATTCAATCAATAAGTAACATGGGCAAGAGGCCAACAGATGAATTAATAAACAGATATACAAAAAATTTTTTCATCCACAAGGAAAGGTAAAAAATGTCTTTCAACAAATGAAACATCTATAGCTAACCACCAAAGGCATGACCCTTTCCCATTCACATCTGCCTTTCAATGTACGAGCTTCCAAATAAAAGAAATGCATAACATGTCTTAGAAAAAACCTTGCGTCTCCATTTCCATGCCTGGGCCTCTTAGGATCAGCAAAACGGACAGTCAATGGTTGATCACAACCCTAAGAGGTGGAAAGCATATAATCAATACACAACCTTTGATAATATAATCAGTAAAAGGAACATTAAGAAAGAATGATGAAGCTTACTCTCATTGTATAAATTCCATTGAGAGCATCTATAGCTGCTAATGCCATTTCTCTATCAGAGTATTTAACAAATCCACATCCTTCAAAATGAATAAAATAAATACTTGACAAATGAAAAGAGAAAAAGTAATGAAAGTAGTTTTTATATATACATCTTGGATTTAAACAGAAATTTTATAAAAGTTACTTTTAATAACATAATGTAAAAAAAGAAACAAAAACAGAAAGCATTCATCAAATCCAAGATGGTCATATGAATAGAACTCAAGGACACACCACGACTCTGTTTCAATTCATCATGCATGAGGTAAACATCTTCAACTCGACCAAATCGAGAAAAAACCTGCCAACAAAACAGCAATTACTACTTTGGCAGCATGTACAATCCATTGAAAAACTTAAACAAACTAGTAAATAATGTAGTGTACATAGTTCAGCATAACAAGAAGAAGAAAAGACATGTGAGGATTGGAGTGAAACCACAAATGGTAATTAAAAAGAAAGAATCTTCTTTCACACCAGAAACATAAAAGCCTAAGAAACGACAGGATAATCAAATAAAATAAATTGTTTATATGACATACTTCCTGAACATCCCTTTCAGTAGCTTGTTTATTCAGCGATCCAACAAATAATTTGTACTCAACTGCACCTGTCATTAAGAAAATGATGTACAGATAAGAAGCATAAGCATGCAGTATCATGTCTAATGAAGGACAATTGCCCCTCCTCTGTACCCGCCACAGAATAGGAAAGTAGAAGGTACAGATAAATCTAGAGATTTCTGTCAATGGGGTGTTTTATTCTTCAAATCTGGGCCAACTTAACTAAGCACTTATCATTCTACTACTGATGCTCAAACAGGAAACCAATACTGTTTCTTATAAAATCTTACAAATCATGTGTCACCCGCATTCTGCCCTATTTAACGTCCAATTTCTTCAATTTGTTGGAGTTTCAGTTACGTGACATGAATTCAACACTAGACACAAAGATGCTTGGACTGCGCAATACACGAGAGAAAGTGCATAAACATGTATAAGCTTTTCAAAGACTACTATTTGACACCTATGCCCGCATCAAGAAAGGGATAAATCCCCCTCCATTTTTAAAAAGGGACATGCAGGACCTAAATTCAAAAACCACAAGAGCCACTGAATGTGACTGCCATGGACATCACGTGCTTAAGGCTGAACATTAAAGAGAACATACTATAACTAGCAACAATAAAGATCTTCTATTATGTATACAAACACGTAATTTACAGACCAAGCTTCAAAATCCTACAAATATGTAAAATAATTACCAAGACGTTCTCGTTCCCCATCAGCATATCTGACTTGGATAGGACCCACTCCCTGTAAATAAGTGAATGAGAATGTAAAACTATTTCAATGATAAGAGAATGTAAAACCATTTCAGTTATAAGAACACAATAAAATGGAAGCGCCAAAAAACCTCACCCCAGGCAGAGTACGTTGATTGTGCAGGGCTCTAATAGCCCTATCGGCTTCCTCTAAAGTTGAATATTTTATAAAACAACATCCTGCATAACCATAGAGTTTTAATTCTGATTTTGTTAGATCACTTGCACCCCCAGAAATGGTGCAGATAGCCAGGCACATAAAAAACTCATGAGATGCTAAAATACATGTGAGGAAGGTGCTGCTATTGATTCATATAAATGTAACCAGAATGGGGAAAAAAAGGGACCCAAAGCATCTATATTATTACCATAAAAAATCCATGATTGGGAGACGAGTTTTAACATTAACATATCTAATCTCATTTAGCACAAATAACACAAAACCACACGAATGTCAACCACTATATCAGAATGTTCAAAAGAGAAATATCTTCATCTTCCTCTCTTTTCCTTTTCCATAAGAAGGAGCAAAACAGACATACATACAAGCCGCGTCATACACTCCAAAAAGAGCTGCTAATCATAAACATTACAACAGATATGAATATTCCAATCTTGACTCTACCTTGCTCCCAATCAGCCCCAAATAAATAAAAGAGGCATCATCACCAGGCACAAGCACACAAAGAAAGAGTCAAAACCTCTACAAAAGCAACTATATCACCAACATTATTCTATTCTCCCAACAAGCCCCAAATAAACTAAACAACGTGCAGAGCACAAGCACCAAGCACAACAGACATCTAGGCTTCAATGACCCTACAACCAATGAACAAGAATTTTAAGCCTCCCCTCATCAGTTTCTTTCTGCTTCATTCTATTCAAAAAAAAAAATGCTCACCATATCTTTTCTAGCAATATAGTTAAGCAAATATATATGATGGCTAAGCATATGACTGGGGTAAGGGACAATGAACAGCAGTAAGCTTGCTGCACAAATAAGACATCCATCTCATTAAAACTATTAACTCATTCAAATATGGAAGATACAAATTAACCTATGAACCATCACTTGCATCCTTGCAGTCGAAGCACCAGTACCAAATAAAAGGAATTCAGGATTCCAGTGTCTCCATACACTTCTCAGGTACTGAATTGGTTTAACAAGCATAAATTTTTCACGTGACAAGCACTAGAAATCAAGTGCCAATTTCAATAATTCTACCCAGAAACATTGTTCTATTGCCGCTTTGGAGTTGAAAAAAATTAATAAGGTTAATGCATATATATATATATATATATACACACACACACGCACAACAAATATGTGAAATTCCATCTAATCACAGCAAGACAGAATTGTTGAAGCACCCGCTTCACCAAGCATCTATGAATATATAGACTCAAAGAAGACATCAACTCCTCGCCAATATCCCATAAAAAAAAAACAAATCTCTGACACATATATGAATAATTCCCATGAGAAGAGACTATGGCCTCTCTCAAGATGTACAACCCCATCTGTCTTGGCTAACTGCAACAACAAATAGTAAACCAAATCATAAATGGACAGAGAAGGGCTATGAAACATGGCTGAGTACTAAATACAATAGAGTAAAAGTGGCTAATCTGATGAGGCATTTCTGTCGAAAGTAATACCAACTCTATATTGAATTGACTAGCCACGAGGAGGAATGAAAATGCTTCACAATCTGAGACAGGGGAACCACAATTTCAGATAACTTTGCTATACCATGCTCACAATAGATCCACCATATATATAAGGGATAAGATTACGGCCAAGAAAGTAAACAGCTCACAGCTGCACATCACCGCTTTGCCATATAATGTACACCATTAACGAACAACACATCACACAAGTCATCACATACTCAATTCATAGGGCAAAGAATTATACTATTGTCCTGTAGCATCCATTGTTCAACTGAAGCAGCGATTTCCAGGAAACATTCAAAATCCCCAAATAACTCAAGCACATCCATTGCTCCATGCACATTAAAACTTCCACATTTTAAAAAAAGAATCCAAACCATGATTAAAGAAAAAAAGGAATGAGCTCCCTCATAAAGAGATATCCATCATCATTAACACTCTAGCACAAGAGGCAAGTACTAAAGACGCAATCAATGCAGAGAAACATAAACAATAAACACCAAGATGCATCCAAAATCCGCACAGTGATAGCCTATAGATTTTCAACAGGACATAATAGATGGAACGAAATAAACATCGATGGGTTAAAACTAAGAAACCAATTAGGAATATCGCATACATTCATGGAAATTAAAAAATAAGTATTACCATAAAACCAGCCTGGAGCATAAACACAAATCTGCTAATTAAACAGCCAATGCTATGAACTGCTGCCCCAGGCTGCAGTACAGCAGTGTCAACTAAAATTTTTATAGTAAACAAAGAAAAATCCAAAAGAATTTTTCACGATATCATAAGCGTATAAGTCGATATGAACATGAGCCTGCCACTGATAATAGACAGGCCACCCAACCTATTATAAAAAGTAATTCAACCAAATTGCCCAAATACACATAGAGAACCCAACCAACCAATTGCCATGCAGATACATCAATCCCACAAAAGTATGATGTCTATAATGCCCCGAGTAAATACCATGAGGCATATAACCAAGGAACTTTCAACACATAGAACCAAATCACCATCTATATCTGATAAAAATCCAACTTTAAATCCATCTCATCAACATAACTGGTCCACAGACATTCCTACCACTTCCAAAAATAAGAATTACCAGATTCTCCAAGATAACAATCAACCACAGAAATCCTCCAAATAACAATATAATAACACCATTCCACACAACAATCATAGGATTTTTGGCTTTATATAGTAAAAAAGTGCCAGGATCCTGATATATATATATAAGCTACGCTAATCACAATAGACACTCCCATAAGAATTTATTTCAAGAATAGGATCAATTTGTGGTACAAGTTCCCTACTCTTTCTATACATAAACCAGTTTTTTGCGAGTTTACATTTCTCTCCTTGTTTGACAAGAGCAACACTAAAAAAAGGAGGTGGCAACCAAAACCAAGAAACGTGAAACTTGTATCAAAAACAAACTGAGACGAAGATGAGCTTATGTTTGCCCCCATCATCCCCTCAGCAAACCTGAAATAAGACGGGTATAATAATATATATCTAACAATGAAACAACATTCATCAATACCTTGTGGTTGTCCAGTTTTTTTATCTTTGATTAAAGCAACCTCTATGACATTTCCATGTTCTTCAAATAAGGGCCGAATCTGACAAGTGAGAATAAATGACCATTGTTTAAGAAATAATACCAAAAGGTCCAAAATAACAAAACAAATAGACATAAAATTACATGATATTGATGCTTAAAATAAAATTTATTCATCAGATGATAACTATGGTAGCAAAAACAAGAGTACAAACAGGAGTATGATAGTTCCAAAAGCATTAGGTAATAATGAACTGACTTACATCCTCTTCTGTGGCTGCCTTTGGAACAGATCCCACAAAAATTTTGGCAAAATTGCCGC
>JBBYHK010481981.1:0-17656 GCA_038382065.1 Adansonia grandidieri | reverse complement strand
CCCCTTGTATGTTTGTTGTCTTCCCCTTGTCAAAATGCATGTTTGATGGCTATCAAAAACTGATTTTCAAAACCTCCATAAGCCAAGCATGTTAACCACAACCAATGAGGATTAGCATAGATTACGCATTTTCCTTAAAGTTAGCAAAATATCTTGGGGAAAATTAAGTTTTTTAGATTTGGAATCTTGGTTAAACAAACTCAAATCTTCTGATTTTGCAATGAAAATGACCTTACACTTGTTCCTAAAATGTTTGTGCCTTGTTTTTGAGTCAACACCTTGAATGGTATGATCAACAAGCTGTTTCATCGTCCCAAATTACTCTGGGGATGTGCAAATGAGTTCGTGATGCTTATACCACTCTTTCCCTTTAGTTATGGATGTTCGAATGTCAATGACTCAAGTTTGGACCTGTAAACATAAAGAAAATAAGAAATATCCCCTGCTTTGCTTTGTCCCCAGCTAGCAGCACAACTGTTGCAAATGGAAAAATCACTTCAAAATCCTAAACAATTTTTCTGAATTTTCTCATATTTTCCTCTCAAAGTGTGTCGAATTATCTTTAAAACAATATCTTATTCACCCCCGGGTCGTTTCGGATGTGAGAGTTATGATTTTTCAAATCTAAACTATCCAAAACCTTTGGAATTCGATCATGTATTCTGGTTGGGCTGTTCAGACCCACTAAATGATTTTTCCAAATTTGTCAAACACTTTTCCTAAAAGATTCATGAAATCCCTTTTTAGAAAGGTATCACTTGCAATTTTTTGATACCAAATGAGTCCGGGGTGATTTTTTAATTTTTGACGTACTTTATCCCTCATATACTCTGCCAGCAGCACAATCAATTCGAACTTGAAAATTTATTTCCATGGAAAGTGACTTTTTGGGATATTGGGAACACTTTTAGATTGACCCTCATCGAGTTTCCTTTCTAATGGTGTCTTGTCCACCCTCTAAAGCCTTCAAATAAATTTAGAATAAATTCAGGAAGCGGGATTGCATGATGCTGTCCCCTATTTTTGGTTATGGTCAAAATTAAGTTGTTTCCCCAAGCTTCATTTCGAGACATTCAAAAGTCACCATAGCACCCCAATCAGCCTCGAGAACATGCTTTGACCTCCTACAAGCTTGTATCAAGGCATAAACATACTTTACATCTTTATCGTCCTCGTTCATAATAATTTCTTTTGCCAAAAGTCATCAAAATGCTCACTCATTTTCTAAATCACAAAGTTTTGTCAATTTACGTTTTCCAACTCAACTTCTCTAAAGAGTGCCAGACGTGTCACTTTTGGGGATACTCCAACTTTTACTTTTTGAGGGGATATTCCAACTCTACTTTTCTAAATTATCGAGATTGAAAAATCTTCCTTTGTCAAAATGATTTGTCATCGATAGGGATATTCCAATCCCGATCTTCTGAGGGGATACTCCAACCTTGTTTTTCAAAATTGTCAAGATCTAAAAATCTTCCTTTGTCAAAATTATTTGCCATCCACGGGGATACTCCAACCTTGTCTTTCAACTACAATTAATCTTTTTTTTCCTTCTTGGATTCACATGAATATGTCAAACAAACCCCGTTTAATCAAGAAACTTAGATGCATCTCAAAAATTGTTGATTTGATTATTCCCAAAATAATAGATGACAATTGCAAGATAATTTCCAATAGTCCATTCCTTTTCATTGCATTGAATGATCCATGTTATGTTGCTTCATTTGTTACCTCACTTACGTGATTTCTTTGTGATGATTATTTGCATTCATGTTTTCAAATCATTTCAAATAAAATTAAGATTAATGTTTCGCGTGGGTATCTTTTTAGTGCCTAAAGTGGAACATTCCATTTTCAAAGTAAATCTAGAGGTCATTTTATTGAAAATCTTTATATTCCCTACCTCTCCGGGTATATATGAGATTAAATCTTTTTCATTAAAACCTATATTTGTATCTCTATAAGATTCATGCATTAATAAGGGTTATATTGAAATAATGATGAGTTAAGATCGAAAGAATCAAAACTGAGATAAGACATAGCTAGTATGGTACCGATTTTGCATCACGAAGAGGTTCGTACCTCATCGTGCGTAACCAACTCCTAAACCCAAAGGACGAGTCTTTATACTATGTAGACCACGGGATCGATGTTTTAAGTTTTGTAACTCAAAACATAGGTTTCAATAGGTATCCGATCATTCCTAGCCTGAAATGATCGGTGGTGACTCCAAGCATTGGCCATTTCGTGATGGTTATCTGAGACCAACAAGATGAGTGATTCATCTTATGGTCCCCTTCACTGTGTCACAAGTTGAGAATCTGTACATTCTCATTCTCATCACATGGCGAAAGAAAAGTATCAATTAAAAAGACATTTTCAAGTCAGAAAAATATTTTAAGTCGTACGCACCCATGATCCACAAGGATCCACCTTGACAGCTTAGTGACTCCACTGGGGATAGTATAGAGAGTTAGGCCAATAACTAGCCGTGTCTTGCTAGGTTCTTAGTTCTTTCGATCTTCGATCATTATTTAACCATGACCATTTTCTTGGTTTTGTCAACTAATCTTTTGTTTGACATGATTGTCAAGATTGTCTTATTTTTTAATAATCATTAGTTTAATAAAAATGGTAATACGGAAGTAAAAAAAAAAAGAAGGTTTGATTGTTTCCCTGTCACACACTGCGCACTTGCATGTGCATTAGTGTCCCGCCAAACTCCATGGTGTGGTTACAACCAATCATTAGAAGGAAGTGAGCTATCCACCTTTGTGAGTAATCCTCCACACAGGCATGGCAATAATTTCCTGGATGTAAATTACCTATGTCTCTCGTGAGTAACCCTCTGCATTTGCATAGGAAAATACATCCAACAGATCGAACCCGTATCGCCAAACCCACGATGGATCTAGGATCAGGGTCCCTCAACTGTCCTTATCAGATGGAGGAGCAATTCGGATACCTATTTAGGCATCAACTTAAACCTCATATAGTGAGCCCTACGAGCTAAACCATGTCAAACCATACCAGAACGCTGCTAGAATACATGGAGAATAGGGTCACTCAGGGAAACATTCCTAATCTTTACTCTTAATTACCATAATCATGCAAGTGACAATAAGTATACAATTGTCACCCACATATGCATTTTTATCATTTATCAAGGCATGGCATCATGCCACCCGAATAACTGTTAACCTTTGTATAAGTAAGTGATGGGGAACAAAAACCATCATTCACAATGTCTTATACTATAAACAGTTATGCTGTCTGAGTCATGGCTTAATGCGCTTCTGCACTAGTGGTGATAAATGAATATCACTACTGGTCGATTTTTTTTTGTCAAAATAAGATATTACATCACCTCATGAAGGGCAGATTACATCCTGGTATGTTAAAATGCTGCCCGTTTCTCGTCTCACCACCTTAGTTGAGACATGTTATGATTTTTTTTGTTCTGATGTTCTTAAATTCTTTATTTCCTTACATTTGTCTCCTATATATTCCACTAACTTATTTTCCTTTTGTTTGTGTTTTGGTGCATGCATCATTTCATCATAACCATCATGACTATCATCATTTTAGGATAATTGTTCTGGTTTGGTGTTCAGCAAGGGCCATCATTTATGGAGCAACAGCTTATCTCAACTATCAAGTCCTTTGAAAACATCAAAACACAGTCAGAAGGTCACCAATGTCAAGACGGGGACATCCTAAAGCTAACTACGTCTCAAAAATGCATGAAGAGGTTAAGAGCAGTTTTCGTCAGAATGATTGTTGGGAACTGAAGCATATTTGGGACAATTAGGATAGCAACAAGAAAAAAGCCTTCATTAAAAAGTACGAAGATATAGCCCTCTTACTTCGAGTTCAGTTGGATGATGGCTTGTTACGAGCAGCAGCACAGTTCTAGAATCCCGCCTACCAATGTTTCACCTTCAACCAACAAGATTTAGTCCTTACTATTGATAAGTACACAGCCCTGCTCAACATAGAAAGGGCTAAATCAGACTGGATTTGCTACAAGGCACTAACACCACCTCCGTTCAAGAAAGTTGAGGAAAATTCTTGGAGTCACAGAAGAATGGGTTGATAGTCACGTTAAAGTAAAAGAGAATAGCAAATGCATCTCTTAGGCCAGCTTGAAAGAGGCAATGGTAAATCTTTTTAATCAAAAGAAAACTCAAGATGTCTACACTTTGGCAATCTACGGGCTCATTATATTCTCGAAGACTTTGGGTTATGTAAAGGCGGCAGTCACAGATTTTTTTCTTGCCTATGTTGCAACATCAACCCTGTTTCCACCATCATCGCCAGAACCATTCGTGCTCTCAGCTTTTGTAAAAAAATGGGAATAAGAAAGTTTATCGGGTGCGCCCCATTGCTCCAGATATGGCTCATAGGTCATTTTTGTGTTAGGAAAGAGAGAGTCAGGCAAAATTTATTCTTCTAGAACAGTCATCTTTTGACGGCATTAGATGAAGAATGTCATCAAGATAAGATAGAAAAAGCATTGGGTCAAGGAATTACCAAATGTCAAGGAGGAAGAAATCACGTGGAAAGCTCCATGGGTGTTCCCTCAGTCGATTATGTACAAATGTGGAGACTACACTTGCGTACCGCTTTTGGGATTATGGGGAAATACCAGTTATGCCCATTTATTGGTATTGCGTCATTTTCAGTGCAAGCAATTCATCTTATTCTTCGAAGAGTTGGGACATTAGGATTTTGAATACGGAGAGCCCAATTATAAAGCAATAGTCCAGTTAGCTTTGCTAGCCTAGAAAAAAGTCCATTGTATGGAAAGATACTGGAGAGGAAGCCTTAGTATGCTTGGATACGAAGAATGGAGACTTCGCCATATCAACGATCCATTAGCACCACCCAACTCTGGGATACTGCAAATCCCAATAGAGGAACCGCCTTCAGAGATCGAGCTATTTAAGAAGGGGTTCGAGCGAGAAAAGGCATTCTTTGCCATAAAAATCTCTCAACTTAAGGAGGAAAAGGGCTAGCTAAAGATGGATATCTATCTTAGGAGCGATGAAATAGATCAAGTCATTAAAGGAAGGGATTGCTTCAAGGATGACCTCAAAAGGCTAACCAAGGATTATGTGGCACTCCAAAAAGCTAAGAAGTCTTAACGTATAGGCAAGACATCAGTCGAATAGGAAGCAAAAGTTACCATTCTTAATCGCGAGCTGAATCAGCAAAAGGAGGAAGTCAGAACTAGTAAAGAAAAATTCACAAGGGCATGTGCTCTTGCTTCTACCTACCAATGAAGGAATCAAAGACTCGAGGCCCAAATGCGAGATGCGAGAGCTGCCAAGGTTGAAAATGAAGCCCTTACTCATAGAATCTAGGAGTTAGAACAGTCTCTTCAGGATCATCAAGGTCATATCAATCAACTAATAAGGGCTTCCGAGCAATGTGAACTAGATTGGCAAGCGACAATCGACCAAGCACATTTGAACTACCAAGAACAACATCTGCACCTCACTAAACAAGTTCAGATGGCTCAACGAGAGGTGGATGACATGATCAAAGCAGCTCGATCCATAAAACGAGATGTCATACCTGTTGAGATTGTGAGCAATGACTTTTGAGTTTTCTTGATCATGTGATTAAACAATGTAATCATGTTAGATACTTTCAGATGTAATCATGTCGTAAAAGAAAAAAAACCCTTTTGTGACTCTATAAATAATGTTATTGATGAAGCTGTTCTAAGAATCCATTATCTCTAATGCATATGCATATTTAATTTCACCACTTTTCATTGAACTTGCATCAATCATTCATTATCTTAACTTATCATTACATTATAAATGCTCATCAATAAATACCTTTTTAAAAAGTCTAATACGGGAATTGGGTCATAAAAGTACAAGGGATTCTGAGATCAATCAGAAATATAGAACCTTACATCACGCACTGCTACAACACATAACACTGTAAGCAAATCATGGAGAGTAATCATGAAGCTCGTATTGAGCGACTTGAGATAATGGTCAAGGAATCACAAGACCAGATGCTTCATCAGCAATACAAAATGCAAAATCAAATCATAAAACTTATGGAACTAATGACTACCTCTATGAAAGAACAAGGGCAAGCCACATGTTGAAACAAGGAATGATCCTCCCAACGTTGAAAGTCCTCCTACCAATAATCCAAAACTTGCCCAAGGGGAAACTAGACAGGAACAACAACCTACTCTTACACTTGCTGCTCAGGCTCCGCCAGTTATCTACCTAAATCCCATTGCAGTAGGTCAATTCATTCTTGATACTCAAGGGATGAATGTAGAAGTCTCATCAGCAGATCCGATAACCCTTGACCATGAGGAACCAGAAAAAATAGAAGGTCAAAAGTCTACCATGATTGCAGAAGAAGTGAACAAATTTTGGCTACTAGAAAAATGCCTCCAAGCTATCGAGGGGAGTGACAAGTTAAGAGCTCTTGACGCGCAATCATTATCTTTAGTGTCTAACCTTTTCATTCCCCCGAAGTTCAAAGTCCTAGAGTTTAAGAAGTTTAATGGAACCACCGACCTTTCTGTTAATGTCTTAATGTACCTACGAAAGATGGCCGAGTATGAGAAAGATGAAAAGCTCCTCATCCATTGCTTCCAGCATAGCCTTACTGGGGCAGCAGGTCGATTGTATATCAGGCTAGATAACGTGAAAATCCAATCATGGGCTGACTTAGCTAAGGCCTTTCTAAATCAATACCAGTACATGTCAGATTGGGCACCGAATCGACTTTCCCTGATGAATTTTAAGAAGAAATCTTTAGGCAATACACCCAAAGATGGAGAGAAGAAGCAGCCCTAGTCCAGCCTCCCCTTACAGAAAAGGAGATGATAGTCACTTTCATTCATACCCTACGTGCTCCTTATTACGAGAAGCTTGTAGGAAATACCACCAAGAAATTCCCAGACTTAGTTCTCTTCAGAGAAATGATCAATGCCGTCATCAAGAGTGGTAGAATGTCTACTAGGGAAATAGTTGGATCAAGCAAAAAGCCTATTGCCAGTAAAAAGAAGGAAGGAGAGGCTAATGCCATAAGTTATGCTAGCTCATCTAAGCTAAAACGACATCAAATACCCAACTCTCACTGCCCAAGCAGGCTATATTCTAGCCCTATCACCATACCTTCTCAACCAATTAATGCCATAACCTACAACCTATCCTTTGCAATCCCATACAACCCACCATAAAGCTACCCTTCACAAGGTCACCAAAGTACTAATCGAGCAACCAATAACGCACCTGGCAATCGAGGTGCAAATCAACAAAGATAACATTTTGATCCCACCCCTATAACCTATAAGGAGCTCTACCAGACCTTACTTCAAAATCATTTAGTGGCCTCAATTTATGTCCCAAAAAAGAAGCCACCATACTCGTAATGGTATAACCCTAACGCCCAACTGTGAATACCATGCTAGGGCAATAGGACATGACATTGAAAATTACATATCTTTCAAATAAAATGTGTAAAATCTAATTAACTCAAAAGTCTTGGAGTTTGGGATAAACCAGGGACCAAATGTTGCTGCAAATCCTTTACCAAACCACACTGAGCCAGTTGCAAACATGATCGACATTAAGAACAAATATGAAGAAGGCAAGCATAGAGGACATAAGAATGCCGATGTTCTTGGTCTGGTAAGCATTGATTCAGGTCGAGTTGCTCAACGTAACAGAAAAATTAAAAGACAATCCCAATAACTTCTATGACTTCCACATAGTTGTAGGTCATACCCTACTAACATGCAATGAGTTCAGATCCATGGTTCAAAGAATAATAAATGAAGGCCAGATAGAATTCTATCATGAAATCACACCTGTGCTAAATCTATCAACATGATAGGAGATGAAACCATGAAGCCACCTTAAGGGAGAAATCGACCCCTTATTCTCTATGGCAAGTCAAGTTTCCAAAGTTAGTTATAAAAGTACCTAAATCATTCCCGTATAAGAGCAACAAAGCTGTCCCATGGAAATACGAGAATCAGGTAGTGATGATCGAAGAACTAACTCCCTCAACTGCTACAATGAAACTGTCAGGAGTTAGTCACCTAACCCATAGCGGTAGGTGTTATGCTCCCCCAGCTCAAGAAAAACAGAAGGTTGATGTATCTCCAAGCACTAGTACCATTCAGGCCCAAACAAAGAATTTTGAGCCCGAAAAAGTCAAAGAAGCAGTGAGTGAAAGAGAAGCCATGGAGTTTCTCAAGTTCATTAAACACAGTGAATACTGCCCTATGGACCAGTTAAGCAAACAAGCCATCAAGATTTTTATGCTATCTCTGCTTCTTAATTTAGAGGTTCACTAAAGTGCATTATTAAAGATGCTAAATGAAGCATATATGTCCTTGAATGTCCCTGTGGACAAGATGGATCAACTAGTGAATAACATCATGGCTGATAATTATATCTTTTTCACTGATGATGAGATCCCACCTGGAGGCAGGGGCAGTTATAAAGCTTTGCATATCACTACCCATTGCAAGAGATGCATTTTGCCCAAAGTACTCATAGACAAAGGGTTAGCCCTTAATGTTATGCCTATGACTACATTAAGCAAACTCCATGTCAATCAGTCAACATCAAGAGTAGCCACACTATAGTCTAAGCTTTTAATGGAACATGTCATGGAGTAATAAAAAATATCACAATCCAGCTTTAGATAGGCCCATGTACATATAAAGTTGACTTTCAAGTTATGGATATTAATCCTTCTTACAACTACTTATTAGGAAGGCCATGGATACACTCCGCCGGAGCTATCCCATTCTTTCTCCATCAGAAGCTTAAATTTTTGATAAATGGCAAAGTAGTCACCATCGAGGCTGAAGAAGAAATGATTGCCACTGCTTTCACCGAGGATTTCTACATAGAGCCTAATGAAGATGTACTGGATTCATCATTCCAATCCATTGAGTTCGCCTATGCGACATTTGTGGGAGAAAGATTGCCAATAGTTGAACCCCACCTATCAAAGAGTACCCACTCAGGTTTAAAAATGACTGTTGGCAAAGGTTCCCATGTTGAAAAAGGGCTTGGCAAGAATCTACAAGGGATGGCCCGAGCCCTATAGGTCACCACTAAAGCCAACAAAAGAGGCTTAGGATTCAAGGCCAATGTGCACTCAAGAAAGCAGCAAGAAAAAAGGATTTGTAACAAGGAGATGCCATAATCATTGAATCAGAGAGAAAGAATCAAAGCTGATAATGTTCCTATCTCTCTATGATATATTCCGTTTAGGAGGACAAATTGATCCAAGCCAATTAGAAGAGCAAAAGGCTAAAGATGTCTTAGTCATCCTAAACAGAGCACTTCATAACCTCTATCTCCAAGATATCAAGCCATAAAATTTGTGTCTTTCCACTAGGACCTCATTTTGATAATAGGATCATGACAGAAGCCTTTGCGCTTTTCTTGTCCCTTTCATGTAACGTCAAGAAATGAAAACCTACCTACCCTCACCCAAAAGCAGATAGGTGTCCTATGTAAAGGGCATTTTTTATCAAACATTATCAATGAAATGACTTTTGCATATTTCATTCCATTTTGTGTATCATTTTTCAACCTTTTTGTCTCGATTACTCTTTTGCCCTTTTTTATCCAAATCCCTTAGTTATGTGTATGCCTTTTACCAGGTTTATTTTTTTACCCTTTTAGATGTCCTGATAATAGTGACATGGATGTGTCTGATAGGTCTTTGAAGATCAATTTCGAACAGTCAATTTGCACTAGTGAACCTGATCCTAAATAAGGTTTCAAAGAAAGCTCGGTACCACCAGACCTCTTATGATTAGTCGAATAAGAGGAGAAGCAGATCATGCCTCATGAAGACCTAACAGAAATAATAAATTTAGGTACTCAAAAGGATCGAAAAAAGGTTAAAATTGAAACCTTAATAAAGTCAATAACTAGGACCAAGTTAATAAATCTACTCCAAGAATATTGAGATGTATCCGCTTAGTCATATCAAGACATACTAAGACTAGACATCGATATAGTGGTCCACAAGCTTCACATCAAGCTTGGATACAAACCAATCCAGCAAAAACTAACAAGGATGAAGCCGAAAATGCTTCTCAAAATTAAAGAAGCAGTCAAGAAGCAGTTTGATGCAAGGTTTATTGGAGTAGCCAAATATCTAGAATGGGTAGCCAATATAGTCCTAGTCCCAAAGAAAGATGGCAAGGTATGAATATGTGTTGATTATCGGGATCTTAATCAAGCTAGTCCCAAAGATAACTTCTCACTACCCCATATCGACATTTTGGTAGATAACATAGCCAAGAATTCTTTGTTCTCCTTCATGGATGGATTCTCAGGCTATAACCAGATTAAGATGGTGCTTGAAGACCTAGAAAAAACAACTTTTTTAATAATGTGGGGGACATTTTGCTATAATGTCATGCCCTTCGGACTCAAAAATGTTGGGGCAACCTATCAACGAGCCACGGTAGCCCTATTCTATGACATGATACACAAAAAAAATTGAGGTCTATGTTGATGATATGATTACCAAGTCAACGAAAGAGGATGAGCATGCCACAGACCTTCAGAAACTTTTTGAACGGCTATGAAAATTTTAACTTAAATTGAATCGTGCCAAATGTACCTTCGGAGTCACTTCGGGTAAGCTTCTAGGCTTTATAGTCAGCGAAAAAGGGATTGAAGTTGACCTAGACAAAGTTAAAGCCATTCAAGATATGCCACCACCTTAAACCCAAAAAGAAGTGAGAAGCTTTTTAGGGAGACTAAACTACATTTCTAGGTTCATATCCCAGCTCACTGACAAATGTGACATCATCTTTCAGCTCCTTCGTAAACAAAATCTAGGAGAATGGAGTGAGGCATGTCAAAAAGCCTTTGATAAAGTCAAACATTATCTGTCAAGGTTACCAGTGTTGGTACCGTCAGTGCCTAGTCGATCTTTAATCCTTTACTCAGCAGTCTTTGACAAGTCTATGGGTTATGTATTATGACAGCATGATGAGTCAAGAAAGAAGGAATAAGCAATCTACTACTTAAGCAAAAAGTTCACGGAATACGAGTACAATTACTCCGTAGTCAAGAAGTTATGCTATGCTTTAGTGTGGAAAACCAGAAGACTCAAGTAATACATGCTATATTACACCACATGGTTGATTGCAAGGCTCGATCCTATCAAGTATCTATGCAAAGCCCCTGCACTGTTAGGAAGGCTAGCTAGATGGTAAGTCTTGCTTTTTGAATACGACATTACCTATGTCAGTCAAAAGGCCATCAAAGGCAGTGCGATAGCTGAGTTTTTGGCAAGTCGAGTGGTTGATGACTATAAAGCCTTAAATTTTAACTTTTCAGATAAAGATCTAATGTGCATTTCTGAGGATGAAGGTGCCTCCAACCAAGATCAACCTTGGAAGATGTACTTTGACGGAGCATCAAACACTCTAGGACATAGGATTGGGGCAATATTGATGTCACCCGATGGGAGTCATTATCCATTCATAGCAAGGCTAAATTTTTACTGCATGAATAATATCACAAAATATGAAGCTTATGTCATGGGGCTTCAAGTAGCCATTGAGAGGAATGTTAAGATATTATAGGTGTTTGGTGATTTGGCCCTAGTCATCTACTAATTGAAAGAAGAATGGTAAACTCGCGATGCCAAGCTGATGCAGTATGGGAAGCTAATAGCAAAGCTTAAGAAAGAATTTGATGATATTAGTTTTCAAAGCTTACCTCGAGAAGAGAGCCAAATAGCTGAAGCTTTAGGTACCTTATCATCCATGTTTAAAGTCAACCAAAAGTTGGACGTTGCTCCCATCCAAATGAGCATCTACACAACTCCGGTTCATTGTTATAGTGTCAAAAAAGAGAAGGATGGCTTATCGTGGCACTAGACATCCTTTGTTACATCAAGGATCAGCAATATCCCAAACATGTAACCGAGACTGATACAATTACTATCAGAAGGCTAACTATGGGATTTGTTCTCGATGGAAAAATCTTATACAAAAGAAGTCACCATCAAGTATTGCTCAGATACATTGACACTCTTGAAGCCAAAAAGATCCTAGAAGAAGTTTAGAAAGGGATTTATGGCACACATGCTAATGGACATTGGATGGCCAAGAAAATCATGAGAGTGGGTTATTACTGGCTGACCCTTAAGAGAGACTGCATCAATTACGCCCAAAAATGCCATAAGTGTCAAATCTATGTAAACAAGATCAATATCCCTCCAACGCCACTTCACGTCATGATATCCCCATCGCCCTTCTCCAAGTGGGGCATGGACGTGATCAGGCCAATCACCCCTAAAGCTTTTAATGGGCATCATTTTATCTTGGTAGCAATTGACTATTTCACTAAATGGGTGAGGCTACCTCATATGCTAATGTCACTAGACTGATCGTCTATAAGTTTGACAAGCGAGACATCATCTGTAGATATGGCCTCCCAAACCAAATCATCACAGACAATGTAAGCAACTTAAACAATAAAATAATGCAAGCGGTCTGTTCACAGTTCAAGATCCAACATCATAATTCTGTCCCTTATCGCCCAAAGATGAATGGGGCAGTCGAGGCAGCCAACAAAAACATTTAAAGAATAGTTAAAAAAATGGTTGAGACTTAGAAAGACTAGCATGAGAAGCTATTATTTGCACTTCATGCCTATCGAAACTTAGTTTGGACTTCCATGGGTGCTACCCCATTTTCTCTTGTCTATGGGCTGGAAGCTATATTGCCTATCGAAGTTGAGATCCCTTCTCTCAAAGTCTTGATGGAAACCAAACTTGAAAAAGCTGAATGGGTCAAGAACAGATACAACCAGCTCAACCTCATCGAGGAAAATGCATGAAGGCCATCTACCATGGTCAAATGTATTAAAGACGTATGATCCGAGCCCACGACAATTTCACCCAGGGGAATTGGTATTGAAAAAGATCCTCCCAATTCACAAAGATGCAGGGGGCAAGTGGACCCCTAATTAGGAAAGACTGTATGTCGTAAAGCAAGCTTTCTCCGGAAGGGCCTAATCTTGTTAGAAATGGATGGCAATGTCTTGCCCAACCCAATCAACTCAGATTCCATCAAGAAATATTACATGTAAAGGGTAAAAACTGAAAAAGCCTCCTAAAAAAAGAGAAAGCAAAAAAATAAATAAAAAAGAAAGAAAGAAAGAAAGAAAGCAAAAAAAAACAAAAAAATTAAAAAAAACAAAAAAAAAAAAGAAAACAAAAAGGGATCTAGATGAAAATCCAAAAAGGGTATTTGGGTAAACAACCCGACTATAGTTGAAAACCCTAAAGGGCGACTTGAGAAAATCGATTTTGATGAGGCAACAACTGAGAGTACTTACAAGATAATACAAAGCAGTCTTAGGGATCTTTCGAAGGTCAGCTCATGCTAGGCACATTCATTGTTCAAGAAAGATTCTGAAAAGCGCCTAAAGAACATCCATGTCATGATTGTCAAAGGCATCTTTTGCCCAAAAGATCATCTTTCTCGCCACCCTATCAATTGCTTGTCAAATAGTATATTGAGTTATGTCTTTTTGTTGTCATGAATAAATATTGCCTTGTTTCTTTTAACCCCTATACAATTCACATTGCACTTGTTGTTTAACTGATAATGTTTGATAATCAATTGAAATACGCATCAAGACATCTTGACATTACATCGAAAGGAAAAAAAAAAGCACAAGGAACTTGGCTCACGCCCTGATTGTCAAAATCATGGACTTTTCGCATCCAAGCACCCGTTCGGCATGACCATACATCAAACCATTTCTAGCTTTCACAAGCCACATCTTAAGAAAACCATTTTAAGCTAACAAAAAATTAACCCATGCGTTCTATCAGAATCCTATCGAAACTAGAGACATCAACCTAATCGGTCAAATGTTCTCCAAATTGTTGGCAATGCCTTCCAATTGTCAAGAAAATGATTGAGCCTCTCGAATTGAGAAATGCAATAATCCAAATTCTTGAGAATAGATTTTTGTCATATCCCCAATAAAGTTGGGATAACCTATGATCCCTAGTGAAATCAGGAAAATTCCAATCCCTGGTTGAACCAGGATGGATCACTATCCCTATAAGAGTCTGAATGACGTACAAGAAGAACTAGGACTATCCCCTGTATTAAACTTCACATCATGCAATCATGATAGCCTTCCACATGATGCATTCACAGTTCCATCATACATCATCATTTTTATAATATCACTCCTAGCCAAGTTTACTGAACCTCTAAGGAATTCCTGGTAAGTACTCTAAGCTTCACAAACCAAGTGTCATTCAGGTAAGGTTCTTTTCTTTTCATCCCTCATCTCAAAACCCTTTTTATCAAGAAACCACTATCAAAGGGCCGACGTCAAGAAATTGTTATCCAAAAACTATCTTCAAAAACTTTTGTCGAGAACATTTGTCAGAAGCTTTGTCAAGCATTTTGTCAAGAACCAGTGTCAAAACCCTTTCATCAGGAAATTTTGTCATGAACTTTTGTTAAGAAAAACTTGTATTAGAAGTTTTATAAAAAAAAAGAAAAACATTGTTAGCACCTTTTCAAAGCCTATAAGTTAGAGGCACCTCTTCAAAGCCCACAAGTCAGTGGCACCTTTACAAAAGCCCACAAGTTAGTGGCACCTCTTCAAAGCCCACAAGTTAGTGGCACCCTTTCAAAGCCCACAAGTTAGTGGTACCTTTACAAAAGCCCACAAGTCAGTGGCACCCTTTTAAGCCCACAAGTCAGTGACATCTTTTCAAAGCCCACAAGTCAGTGGCACCTTTACAAAAGCTCACAAGTCAGTGGCACCTTTTTAAAGCTTACAAGTCAGTGGCATCTTTTTAAAGCCCACAAGTCAGTGGCAACCTCTTCAAAGCCCACAAGTTAGTGGCACCTTTACAAAAGCCCATAAGTCAGTGGCACCCTTTTAAAGCCCATAAGTCAGTGGCATCTTTTTAAAGCACACAAGTCAATGGCATCATTTCGAAGCCCACACGAGCTGGTGGCACCCAAGTCTAAGTGAAAGCCCTTACAAGTTGGTGGCACCTGAGTCAAAGCCCACACAAGCTGGTGGCACCTAGTCTGAGTCATAGCCCATACGAGCTGGGTGCAACTAAGTCTAAGTCAAAGCCCACATAAGTTCGCAGCACCCGAGTCAAAGCCCACACAAGCTGGTGGCACTAGGTCCAATTCAAAGCCCATATGAGCTAGTGGCACCCAAGTCTAAGTCAAAGCCCACACAAGCTGATGGCACTCGAATCAAAGCCCACACGAGATGGTGGCACCCAAGTTTAAGTCAAAGCCTGCACAAGCTGGCAGCACCCACATCAAAAATCCATGTTACTCTGTACCTACCTAAGGGGGTCTATAAAATTGACCTAAACCTCTATCAGGATTGCTGCTAATACACTGCACTTATCACAGCAAAGTTAATTACAATTGACTTCTTTGTAGGTGTTCTGGGGAGCATCGTTCCACCCCGGATAAAATAGTTTCCATCTGTCTTTGGCCTGTTCCTAATTCTCAGCAATGGCCAAAGAGGGGTAGCTGTAGACACCTTATTTTATCCGGGCTAATTTTTTTAGCAACCGGGCTAATTTTCCATGGTCCAACCATTTTTGACTCATCCACCATTGATCAAAAACTCAATTTTAACTCGTTTCTTTGCATCAAGAAAAAGATCAAAACCCATGTCAAATTACGAATTTGGACTTTTGAATTAATTAAAACATTTTTTTTAAGTCTAAATTAGATAAAAAAAAAGGTCAATGTCACATGATCACCTTACTCCCTAATTTGTTCACTAAGATCACCATTAGCCACCCTACTTATTGGAAAATCATTTCAACATTTAAACCAACCACCTTATGTCCATCACATTGGCAACAAGTTGCTCCCTACAGCCACTCTATAGCCACCAAGCTAAAAACACTTTGTCCCTCTTGAGAAATGACCAAAAACACCCCTAAATTGGCTTTAAAATGTTGGTATAAATAGACCACTTATATCTCAACTGAAGAAGGTTAGATTCCAACTAATTTTCAGCTTCCAAAACACATTCCTACGTGAAGAAAACCAAATCCCGTAGCTCTTCACTCACCACCTAAAAATAACCCCAAAACACCCATTCCCAACCATTACACACTCCAAAAATCACCCTTATCCATACCAGAACCAAAGCCTCATTATTTCTCTCTTTTTTTTTTGCTTATTAACAACAAAGAAAAGAGGGAAATTCAAGCCATCTTTACTACTCCAATTATTTGGTCAAAAAGTGAAGTTTTGTTGGTATAAACTTCTCACTTTATCACTTTCATTTTTTATTTTTCAGCACCTTCATCATTTTAGTGAGCTCTCCATGTTTCAATCACCCTCTTAGGATTTTCATGCATTATTGTGGCCTTTGGTTGTGTAGTTTAGGATTTAGATGCCTTAATGCCCTTTTGATGTGCAAAATGCCCCATTTCATCCTTATTATTTTGATATTTCTTGCTCATGCATTTTATGCCATATCCATGCATCTTGTTATCCTTAATCCATGTATGAATCATTAGCCTAACATATTTCAAGCATATTTATATATCAGCTTGCATCTTGTAATGAATCATTGTCATTTTCAACTTTCATAACATTTTCTTGTCAAAATGTATAACATTTCCTTTGTCTAGACCATTGGTAAAGTTAGCATCCCTGTTCATGTTATGTGTCATCCCCTTGTATGTTTGTTGTCTTCCCCTTGTAAAAATGCATGTTTGATGGTTGTCAAAAACTAATTTTCAAAACCTCCCTAAGCCAAGCATGTTAACCTCAACGAATGAGGATTAGCATTGATTTAGCATTTTCCTTAAAGTTAGCAAAATATCTTAGGGAAAATTAAGTTTTTTGGATCTAGAATCTTGGTTAAACAAACTTAAATCTTTTGATTTTGCAATGAAAATGACCTTACACTTGTTCCCGAAATGTTTGTGCCTTGTTTTTGAGTCAATACCTTGAGTGGTATGATCAACGGGCTGTTTTATCATCCTAAATTACTCCGAGGTTGTGCAAATAAGTTTGTGATGCTCATGCAGCTCTTTCTCTTCAGTTGTGGATGTTCGAATGTCAATGACTTGAGTTTGAACCCATAAACATAAAGAAAATAAGAAATATCCCCTGCTTTGCTTTGTCTCCTGCTGGCAGCACAACTGTTGCAAATTGAAAAATCGCTTTAAAATCCTAAATGATTTTTCATAAATTTTCTTATATTTTCTTCTCAAAGTGTGTTGAATTATCTTTAACGTGATGTCTTATTTACCCCCTAGGTCATTCTAGATGAGTGATTTATGATTTTTCAAATCTAAACTATCCAGAACCTCTAGAATCTGAACATGTATTCTGGTTGGGCTCTCCAAACCCACTAAATGATTTTTTTCAAAATTTTCAAGTATTTTTCCTAAAAGATTCATGAAATTCCCTTTTCAGAAGGGTATCGCTTACAATTTTTTGATACCAAATGAGTCCAGGGTGATTTTTCAAATTTTGACACACCTTGTCCTTCATATGCTCTACCAGTAGCACAATCAATCCAAACTTGAAAATTTATTTCCATGGAAAGTGACTTTTTGGGATATTGGGAACACTTTTAGA
>JBBYHK010481960.1:0-17657 GCA_038382065.1 Adansonia grandidieri | reverse complement strand
TATATAAATTTTGAAACATTAATAATTTACTTTATGTAAATTTTGACATCTTTGTGTATTCATTCATTGTTTCTTTTTTTATGTTGTTTTTAATTATTTTTCCATATTATGTTTATATTGTATACAATTATATCATGCTTGAAATTATCAAGTTTAATTGAAACTAGTCAAATAACTCTTAAATTTATGTCATATGTTATCGTGTTCATGTTCATGACACGTTAATAATTTCTTTTATATAGATTTTGACATATTATTTATCTACTCGTGTCATGCTCATATTATTTTTTATATCATATTGTACTTTAATTATTTTTTTCATGTCATGTCCATGACGTGTCAAACTGTGGCAAATCCTGACATTTTATTTTAGGGGGCAGTTGATATTATGCTCTATATTAGATTTATTCTATCATATATACACGCACATGCAAATAATATATCAATAAAAAGGTTCAAATCTCATAAAATTATTGAATAACAGTATTTCTATAATTGTATTAAATTTTTAAAGATAAAAAGACTTTCAAATTTATAGTAAAAGGAAAATGCCATATAATTCATCAAATATTATACTTATTTCACGTATATTAGTTTTCATAATTCTATTATAATCTATAAAAGTTTTATAACTTTTCACTTATGTCCAAAGATAAAAAGTGAGCGTTTTAAATGAATATACGAGATGAGTGCATGTAGCACAATTTATAGTGAAATTATTAATTGCACAACCTTGTTAATCAATTATAAGAGTTTCTTTTTTTTTCGGGGTGGGGGAGGGTAGTTAAAATTGAAATAAAAAGTAAATAAACTAATCGTTAAACAATGTATTTTTCATAAACAAGAAAAATAAATATAACTTTAAAAGAATAAAGTTAAAAACTTCAAAATTATAAATTATGATTTTAGCCTAACTTTGCATAAAAGAATTTCCAATTTTTTTTCTGAAACAAGATTGCAAGACAATATAGGATGAAGATATATAGTAAAATTAAAAGTGAACAATATATAAAGAAAATAAATTATAATAAATTATAAAGAGAAGAAGAAACACATATTTGGTACTTTGTTGAAGATTTAGAGTTTTGTTAAAAGCCAGAAAGAATAATTTGACTTCTATTAAATTCACTTGATTGCAATTTAAAACTAATAATAGGTCTTTTAATTATAAGGATTTATAGGTTATAACTGATGGATATAAAAATAAAAATATATATAATACTATGATTTTAACTCCCTTAAATTGTAAACGAAAAATAAAATTAACAATTTTAATATAAAAGAGATAAAGTTGAAAATCTTTAAATCCCAATGCCCCTCGGTTTAATTTCAGAGGCCTTCTTAGCTCACAAATAAATGGATTTTTGAGTTTAAAAGTGAATGTAACCACAATCCAGAAAGATAGAAAAGTAATGCATATCTAAGTTTTTACAAGCAGTCTCTATATTGGCAAAACTAAATTTGATAGTATGCTGGAAAGCCACAGTAAAATACCGAACATAAGATTAATATATGACACAAAAAAAAATACACGAATTTCCCAAATCTAATTGAATTGGTTGGCCAATGAGAAAAAGAACCATAAGAGTGCATCACATCCAAAAACTACAAGAGACGTTCGACCAAGCACTTTTGGCCCTAAAATTTTTTAATATTTACACAAAAGTCCCTAAAATTTTTCAAATTACAAAAAGACCCCAAAATCCAAAAAATGTATTTACACATGATAAAATGCATAAAATGCATTCTTAAATCTATATGAACCATTTGGCCATGTATAAAATGCCTAAGTTTTTTTATTTTTGTAATTTAGTCCTAAACTTTCTATACTTACAAAATAGCCACAAAAATCAACAAAAATTGTCACATACACATATATTTAAATTTGGCCAACATAAAATAATCCACCCAAAAAATTTTTTTTAACTCAATAATCATATATCCTAGCATAAATCATCTTCGAGTAAGAAATCATAAAAAAGATACATATAAAAATATTATTCCAACATATTAACAAGAAAATACTCAAGAAAATAACACCCATATGATCATATATACATGACAGATTAAACATTATAGCATGAGCAAAATTAAGATATCACTAAGAAACATATACCAAAATAAAAAAAATCAAATAATATAGTTCATAGGCATCAAGCTTTGCCTTTCAACATGGATCAAATCTATGAGCGAAAACATGAATTTGGCTTAGTAAAAGGAAGAGAAGTGAATGAAATCAACAAAAACTAAAGATTTTCATTAAGAAAATTACCCTGAAAGCTTAATAACTTAGGCAATTTTGGTGTGTTTTTTAGTGTTTTTCAAAAGCTAATTAGGTTATTTTAAACAATTCTCCCCTTATTTATAAGAGGGAGATTCAACCAAGAAGGAATAAAATCCTTATTCGCTGATTTGGCAATTCAAATTTTTATTTTTTGCTTTTCTATTTATTTGATAAATCATGTTGGAAATTAGTTGGCATGATAAGCTTTAATTAATTAATTTTTTTTTTTTTTAGTATGACTCACATATATTAGTCATTATCGTAAGGCTTAGACACTATAATGATGATGATTAGCTTAAAAGAAATATCTTTATCAAGAATACCATAAAAAATGAATTAGAAGGATTGAATTATAACAAAATAAAAATTATGTATTCAATCAGTAAAATTTTATCTGATAATATTCAATTAATAATTAAATCAGGTAGTAGGCCTAATTCAAAATTTAAAAATATTGGGCCTAAAGGAATTAATAAGAAAATAAATAAATGGGCTTTCTTAGAAAATTAATATGGACCCAAAATATTTAAATAAGCTTGTTGGAAAATTCAATATGAATATATTGGGCTTGATAAAACAACAAAATGGGCATGGAAAATCTTGCTAGGCTTGTTGAGAATGAAATGAGTTTATTGGGCTAATAGAAAAATTTACAAGTTTTAAGCGCATTAAGGAAATTTGGCCCAAAGTAAAATTAAAAATGAAAAATAAAAAATTTCTCATAAAAATCACAAGTTTTGAACTTTAAAAGAAAATTTAGAAAAATTTTACTTGTAAAAAAAATTAAAACTTCTAAACTCATAAAATTTTATGAGAAAAAGCCCTTTTGAAAGAAAATTGTTATTTTTTTAAATAAATGCTAAACTTATGAAGTAAATTGAAATTTCAAAAAATGGTTTAACATAAATTTAATGAAATTATTTGAAGAATTTTAAAAATTATAAACCTAAAAAATCCCATAAAAAAATTTACAAAGTAAAAACCTTTGTATGTTAGAAATGAGAGATTTTCAAAAATATATTCAAGTTTTATAAAAAAGAATTAAATTCAACACATTAATCAAAATATTAATTTATAAAAATAATAAAGATGAAAACTTAAAGTTTAAAACAATTTGTCCTGAAAAATTTTTACGAGTATGATATTTGCAGTGCCTTGAAAATTTCAAATTTAAGGCCCAAAATTGACAACATGATACCCTCATGTTAAAAAATGCCAATACAAAATTTTCCTTGAATACTTTTTTATTTTTAGATGTGTATTGGCACAAATATTGCACGAGTATTGGTAAAAATATACGACAATTAACTTGCCAATTTTTACGAAAAATTCTAAAAATTTTTAAAAATGGAAAATTTGATCGTGATATCATCTACAAAAATGAATTTTCAAAATTTGACAAGAAAATACTTAAAAACCATTTTACTTTTGAATATTCATCATTTTTATCTGAGATTGACCTTCCAAATGACATTTTGCCATCAAGTGCACGTACGCTCATTTAAGTATGACTGAAGAAGTCATAAAAAAGCTAAGTCCATCTAGCAAAAGCTGACCTCTACCAGGGTGATCACTAAGTTCTCATTCTTGGATGATTGGGACTATTGAAAATAGGGCTGAGACAAAACTAAGTGTCTACAGTTGCCCTTCTTGGCCATTGCTGAGCATCATGAACAGGGCAAAGACTCAATAGACATGATTTTGTTCAAGTCATGATAAGCTTTTCTTAAAAAAACTTCTTTATATATATATATATGCCAATAATGTATTAGTTTTTTAAAAAGAAACTCTGTAACCTTTTACTTAACCAGACAAAGTTAATCTAAAGCCTTCTTTACCTACCTTTCACAGGATCAAATGAAGTGGCCATCTTACTTCAAAATAATGTTGCCTATCCTTCATAGAATCGAACGAAATTGACATAAATTCTAGGTCACTTACCATTTACGAGATCAAATAAAGAGGATATCTTACTTAAAAACTTCACTTATCCTTCACAGAATCGAACGAAGCTAACTTAAATTCTACTTCACCTGCTCTTCATGGGGTTGAATGAAGAATATATCTTCTTAAAAAATTCCACCTATCCTTTATGGAATCGAACGAAGTTAACTTAGATCTTACTTCATCTACTTTTCACGGGATTGATTGAAGACATCTTACTCAAAAACTTTGCCTATCCTTTACAGAGCCGAATGAAGTTAACTTAAATCTTGCTTCACCTACCTTTCTGAGGATTGAATGAAGAGAACATCTTACTCAAAAAATCTACCTATCCTTCAAGCAATGGAACAAAGTTGACTTAAATCCTACTTCACCTACCTTTCACAGGATCAAATGAAGAGGATATCTTACTCAAATGTTTGCTTATCCTTCACGAAATTGAACGAAATTGACTTAAATCCTACTTCACTTATCCTTTATGGGATCGAATGGAGAGGATATCTTACTCAAAAACTTTGCCTATCCTTCATAGAATCGAATGAAGTTAACTTAAATCTTACGTCATCTATCTTTTATAGGATCGAATGAAGAGGATATCAAACTCAAAAACTCCATCTATCCTTCATGAAATCAAACAAAGTTGACTTAAATCCTATTTCACCTACATTCATAGGATCAAATGAAGAGGATATCAAATTCAAAAATCATAAGAATCGATCATCTTATATATTGGTGAGGCCTCATCAATCTAAACCTTATTGATGTCAAGTTCTTTTCTTCTAAATGACATACTATTGAAAAACTGATTCGATAAAGGGTAATCACAAGTTTACTCTACGAAACATCTTTTTGATCTTGACTTTAAGAACTTAAAACTTAATCATTTTTCTTTAAAAGTTACCAAATATCAAACTAGTATTTATGAATTCAAAGATACAACTTTATGCAACTGGATGAGAGTCAACATTTTGTTACTTGTAATACATTTACATACTTCCATAAAAATCATTTAAATTGTGAGACTTATAGAATGAGATTACTTTCTCATGCTAACTCAGAAAAAAATCTATGTGATAAAAATTTATGGAAATTTCAAATTGATTTCAAATATGAATTTTCCAATATCAAGGATAATGGACATTCCGTCTTCATCTTTTAATGTTAAAGAGCTCCTATGATTGATGATCGCCATTTGGGATATCTTTGATTAAAATGAAGAAATGAATTTAATGGCTCAAATGGGGTGGCACTACTAAAATTTGTCTTGAAGAAATTGATATAGCAAAGTTGAGGTTCATGAAAACCAAATTTAGGTGAATTTTCTTTTCATGGGAACTCTTTGAAAAGCAAACAATCAAATTATAACATCCTTTTAATTTTCAAATGCAATAGGCTGACATATGTTAAACTAATGCTAGTAAATGCCAAGTTCAAAGGGTTAATTTGGAAAGCCTTTAGAAAGTATCAATTTGTAAGGTAAAGCATGATTATTCTGAAAGGTCATTTTGAATGAAGTGTTTAGGTATTTACTTAATTTTTTTTTTTACTGATGTCATAATGCAAGGTCATAAAAATGAAGTACAAAATGGCTAGAAGAAAATTATGATTCTGAATAAAAGGTTATTTGAAAAGTCAAACTGGCTACATCATTATCATTTAAGGGATAAAGAAAAAGAGATGATGGGGACTATGTGGTTTTTGCAATTTCCCATCAGTAGCGAAACAAACAGATAAGAATGTGATTACCTAATAATTTAAGAATCAGATCACTTGATGATCCACACTAGTCTAAGGACCTTTATAACAATTACTTCTAATCTAGCCTTATTGGTTTTGGAACATTTCTAAAACTTTTAAAGTTTTTTTTAGACTATCCCTTTTAAGTTTTCACCATAGAACTTCATTTATTTTCTCTTTTTTTTTATCTTCTTCTTTTTTTGACTTTTTGATCGATTGTTCCATCATATTCTCAAAGACTCAAAAATATTCAAAATAGGAATAACTTGACAGCTTAAACAATTATGTTTGATCAAAATGGACTTTGTAGTTATGTAATGTAGGTCATGGCTCTTGATTTAAAAAGAAAAGGATAAATAGGCCCAAATCAAGTGTTTAAGGGTAATTAAATCAAGGATCATTTCTCTTCAAAAGAACTTGATCTTGCATGTCTTTTTAAACAATACTTATTTCACTTTCTTTATTTTTTTCGGCTTTCACATTTTATTTTGCCTCTCCATATTTTTTTTCTTCATTATTTACTTGAAGGAACTTGAAATATGGATTTTGTTAATAACTATTTTCACTTTGAAGAAACTTTGTCATTTGATCATCCTTTATTCTTCTCTTTGATGGAATTTAAAATTTAAACTTTGATTGATCTTTAACTTTGCTCATGCCAACCGATTTGTTGTTCATGTAAGTTTAAAAATTTGACTTGCCCTTTCGATTTTGAAGTTTTGCTTTACTTACCCTCCAGTGTGAAAAGTGATCCTTGATTAAGGTTTAAAGAAAGAAATAAATCATCATGCTCAAAGGGGACTACAATAGAATATTTCTTATGTTCGCCAAAAGATAAAGAAAGATGGCCATTTGTCATCTCATACAAAGCCATTTGAAATAATAAGCTTTCACTAGGAAAAATGATGGAATTCTTTCTGAAATCAGTTTGAGTATTTCAATAATATGATGTTGCAATCAATTTTTTTTTCTTTTCACTTTCTTTTTCTTACTTTTTTTTCTCTTGTTCTCTTTTATTTTTCAATATTTAGGCTGAAGGAATACCCCTTGAACTTATTGACTCTGTAGTCACTAATGAATTTGGGTTCCGGTTGGGCCTTTTTATTTAAAAAAATCAATTAATATGAGAGCTCCTAATTCATATTTTATTTATCATATGTTGGATTGAAAGCAATTTTATTTTAAGGAAAAGTTATTTTTGGCCTAAGTTTGTTCTTCTTGAATCAAGGAACTGGAAGAGTGTCATGGAAGTTATAGTAAAAGGTTATTCAAATAAGAGAGATCTTGGAATTACTATCGTTATTTTAATACATTCCAAACTATAGCATTTGAATATTTCAGTAGTATAACTTGACTGTTTGATCCTCGAAAAAATTTGAAAAGAGACATTTGTGTATGAAAGGTTAAAAGTCTATAATTTGATGCCTGGGACAATTATATAAATAGAAGTGAAGGACCTTTCAGAGTGAGTGCAACCTATTAGTGATTGTCTATCAAAGAAATTTTCAAAATGTTTTCATTATCCTAGATATTAGAAATCATTATTGACAAATTTCATGGTCCACGACAATATGCACAGTATTCGTAAATCAAAATTTATTTTAAAATTCAAAATTTCTAAAAAGAAATATACAGAATTTTAAAGTTAAGATAGAAATTACCCCTAATTGGCATACCACCATAAGGTAGATGGCACTTAGAACAATCATCCTTGATAGACGTCCACCAATTCATCAAATTTTGCCTAATAGGTATCCTTGTGAGCCTGTATTTTGCTTTTGTTTCCAAGGGTTTACCTCTTTTTTTTTTTATCAGGGATGAGTTTTAACCTCCACTAAAAACTTTAGACTATGATCGAAAATTTGAAAACTATTTATTATGCTTTAGATTTCACCGTTAAAGACTTTGAAAACACTCATACAATGCTTCGGATATTACCACCGAAGACTTTAAAACTCTTTTGAATGCTTCGAATATCACTATCAAAGCTTTGTCTTTGAATACCACCATTGAAGACTTGTCTTCGAATATCATTATCAAAGACTTAGAAAATTCTTTTAAATGCTTTGTATATCACCATCGAAGACTTTGTGCATGCTTCAAATATCACCATCAAAGACTTATGGATGCTTTGAACATCACCATCGAAGACTTATGGATGCTTCAAATATCACTATCGAAGATTTATGGATACTTCAAATATCACCATTGAAGACCTATGGATGTTTCGAATATCACCATTGAAGACCTGTAAATGCTTCTAATATCACCATTGAAGCCTTATGAGTGCTTTAAATATCACCATCGAATACTTATTTCCAAAATTTTTCAAATGCTTTGGATTTCAACACAAAACACAACCTTTTTTTAAATGCTTTAGATTCACCACTGAAGATAAATTTTTTCAAATGCTTTGAATTTCACCATCGAAAACTCATTTTTAAACAAACTTTTGAAATTTTGGATTTCATCATTGAAGACTTTAGAAATATGTAACTTTTCTATGATTGATGCAAATATAACGATCGCAAAAATAATGAAATTGATCTTAAAATGTCATTATTGAGAATGATACAAATGTTCATGAAACAATGCAAATGCAAATATCACTAAAGAGACGGATGCATAAGAAATGATATGAATGCCAATATCACCTAGGTAGTATAAATGATTTCTGAAATGATGCAAAGTATCAGATGAAGCAAACATTGTGAATGATGAGGAAATTGACATTCTATTTGGCTATGTCACCAATCTGAATTTAATTCCATCATACTCAAGGGAAAATCACTTTTTTTTCAATCTTTTATCACCATTTATCCTATTGAGTTCCAAATTCTCAATGTCAAATTTTAATCATTATCTTGCCTATGGGTTATGTCTTTATCTTGATTTGATGCCCTTTAATCAAAAGAAAAGTTGTCTATTTTTCATGTCACTGTCTCAAACTTTTCCTAAATGAATATCTTATTAAAAAATGAATTTTGTTTTAAACCTTAGGGCAAAAATATGTGATGT
Organism: Adansonia grandidieri; assembly: GCA_038382065.1. Taxonomy (NCBI): domain Eukaryota; kingdom Viridiplantae; phylum Streptophyta; class Magnoliopsida; order Malvales; family Malvaceae; genus Adansonia; species Adansonia grandidieri. Next base: position 8,674 of record JBBYHK010481960.1, on the reverse strand, counting down.
TCAAATCTGTTAAAAACTAATGACCTTTTGTTAAAAAATTTACTAAATGACAATCTATCTTTCTCAAAATATGTTGAAAAGCCAAAAAAATTGGTTGGCCCAAGAATTTCAAAGTGGATAAGCTACATGCCTCACTTTCCTAGGCCCGAATGGATTGTGTCATATGAAACATGAATTTCTTTGAAACTTAGACAAATTCAATGTTCATTTAAGTCTTCTAATTGTTAACACTTTGACCAGTACCAAAACTGGTCATGATGGGTTCAAAATCAAAAGGTCAAGTTTGAAAGAGGATGGGTTTAATTTTTAAAATTAGTTTCTCTAACCGAAACTAGACAACCTAAATTACTTAAAGATTTTTTGGTGTCCCTAAATTTCTTTGAAATATTTTTCTCCTTGCGAGATTTAGGTAATTCTCATAGGTATACCAACGATTCCCCTACTTTACTATGATTTACAAGCATGTTTCATTTTTAAGTATACAACCAATGAGAAATTAAATAATGCAATAATCCACATTTGCAAAATGAAATTTGTGCTTGATTCCTCAAAATCTACAATGATAGGGAATATGCTATATTTAAATATGGTCAAAAAGGATTATAGCTCAAAAAGGTTTTGTTGGAAACATAAGACATTTTTATTTAGTCATAATGCCCGAGGATATAAGTAATAAACGACTTCTAGGAGACAGTGATAAATCCATGTTTTGGTTACTGAAAAAGGAATAAGATTTTGGGCATAATCTTGGCATAAATCCAATTACCATAATTAGGTTCTCTAAAAGAACATTTTATTTATTTGATTTTCAAAGAAACTCATAAATTTTTGAGAACTTCATTCTATTACTCCTAACCTACAAAATCATGATTTCAAAATTTTAAAGTTATTTCCCTATAGTATTGGGCCTTTTTAATGATCCTAGCTTTATTTACAAGTAAATGTAAAGGCACAATCTTTTTTTTCAACATTGATCATGTTTTTGAAATATATTCTTAAAACATTTAATATGCATGCTTTACACAATGATACCAATTCAGAGACAAGGGCTTTTCAAAATAAAGTTGGCATAACTTATTGTAGTATGCATTCTTTTCTTACAAACTCGTTTATTCATAATGCTTATCTATTATTCATATACCCTTCAATGATATTTGGCTTTCCCTTCCTCGAAGCTCAACTTCCCAGCCTTAATGAGGTCTTAGACTTTGTACTTAAAAGTGAGACAATCCTCTATAGAATGGCCTAATTACCAGAATGATAATCACAATACTGGCTGATGTTACACGAATTCGGATGTAAGGGCTCCAAAAGCTCAATTTGAATAGGTGTCAAGAGGTGATCCTTGATGAGCTCGTGTAAAAGCTCTACATAAAAGACTGGGATCTACTCCATTTAATTTTGGTTTTGCTTCTTGCATCTACTTTAATTGTTCCCCTGAGCACTCGACTTGTGCACAGATGTGAAAGTCAGTGTAATTCTAAGCATTTGTTTATAAAGACCTTGAGATGCACTGAATATGTTATTCACGCCAAAATAATAAGGCTTATAAGGGTAGCACTAATATTGATCAAGATCTGTAAATGGCTAGTTCATTTGGAAGATAGCTTGAATTTCTTATTCTTCTTCTATTGCTTTTCTCTTCTCTGCCATGGCATACCACTAACTTGTATCTTTCTCTTTTTGATAACATTCTTAATCATTTCCCTAATGACCACTATATCAATGAAATTCTTTGTGGCACTTCTTATGAGTTTGTCAAAAAATGGATTTAGTAGTGTATTCAAAACTAAGGATGCTATCTCTTTTTCCAACAAAGGTGGATGCATTTAAGCTACTTTTATCCCTCAATCTATAGGCATATTGTGTGAACATTTCTATTGATTTCTTCTCCATATCTCGGAGAAATAATCACTCTGGTCTAAATCTGACATATGCTTGTATTATTGAAGAAAAATTAGCCAAGTCCATCTAAGATTGTACCTGACTCTAATTCAAGTCATTGTACCACCTCACTATAGATCTTGATAGGCTTTTTTAGAAATAGTGAATAAGAAGCTTATTATTGTGTATATGCCCAGCCATTTTTTTTATAAGCATTTTAATGTGAGCCTACAAAGATATGGTGCCATTGAACTTTTCAAACTTAGCATTTTAAACTTAGCAAGGAGGATTAGATCTGGTACCAAACTCACCTCATTTATATCCGCACTACTGACATCACTGACTCTTTCTATTGCTTTGAGCCTCTTTTCAAGGAAATTGTGTTTTCCTTCATTGCTCTCAAGCTTAACTAATTTTTGGGTCTTCAGCCTATGATTTTCTTGTTCCAAAAGTCCATTAAGGTTTGTAACCATTGGGTCATCCAAACTAAGATTTGGTGCTGCACCAGTTGCCTCTTCGTGAGCTTTAGGGTTAGCATGAATATGCATTATAGGACTAGTTCCCATAGATTATGCACCATATGGTGATTGTCTTTCTGCCCTGGATAAGCTAGCAACAATATTAGAATGCTTCATTTGATTCACTTTTTTCCTTCTAATAATCACTATTTCCATCAATTTAAAGATTTATGCTCACACCTTATCTTGCTATTTTATGATTCTTTCTTATGTTTCATGATTGCTTGCCTCTATTTTTTCTAGGCATGCTAAATATTCATCTCTCGTGATTTAGGAGGCTTGATTGTTTTGACAATTCTATTTTAAAAGAAAAATCCTTTTAAAGAACTCATAAAACTTTAAAAAAAAATTAATTTTGTCCCTTCACCATTATACAAAGCTTGCAATAAATGGATCTATGAATGCACATGTACAAATGAATACAAGGATAAAATTAGTATAATATCAAAAACAAAGTAATATGAAGAAATAAATAAGAGAAAAAAAAGATAAGAAATGAACAAGTATAAATAATAAAAGAATTAATATGAGAAAATAATGGTTGCCCCAAATAAATTTATTAAGGTGTTATCAGACCCCTTAGGGCAAACCAGATGGCCTTATTTCTAGTGATGATGTTCGTACATCATCGCTTGATCCTCATATCTAGATCATGTATCCAAGGCCTTAAAATGCCATGCAAGGTTAAAAAAAAAATCATGTTATGAATAAGAATACTCATTATCATCATTCAATATCTGGAGTGAAAATAACAATAACTTCTAAAGTGACATAAAAGTCTTTCCATAAGCGGCAATGCCAGCCTATCATCACCTAAGTTATATGTTTAAAACATTAAATAAAAAGGAAAACGATGAAAAGTGTTCCCTCTAGTGTTCCTAATTTAGTAACCTCTAGAATTGAGTATGGCTCTAATATTTAGTATGGTCCACTATATAAGGTTTAGGTAAGACCTCTAGATAGGTTCTCGAATTGCTCCCCAATTCTGAAAATAATTGACGAGCTACCCTAATCCTTACCCATCGCAGGTTTATATGAAAAAAAGGTTCAATTTAAGTAGGAGTATCTTCCATGCTAGTAATTAGGCTAAGGTCTTAGGCAAGTGCAGGAATTTACACCTAGTAGGTTTTTTATTGGCTCAAACAAAGGCTAACACCTCAAAAGATAGAGCTATTTTACCCTCTTTTAAATTATTACTTAACCTATGCCTCCTCCATATGCCTAGAGGAGAATCTAATAGTATGCATGTGCACAATATGTCCGAGGAGCAAATAAACCTTTTATGACTAGAGTCTTTCAAAAATAATAAAAAACCTATCCTAAATGCCCTATAAAATTAATGCTGAAAAGGAAGCAAAAAGGCTTAGTGAAAAATATGAACAATATAGACAAGAATTTCCACATAAATAAAAAATATGAAAAATTTTATTTTCAAAATATTGGGAATTATAGTTAATTATTAACTGAGACTGAATTTATCAAAATTTAGTTAATACATAATTTTAGGCTTGACTTTTTAACCTGTCCCCAATGGAGTCACCAAGCTATCGCAACATGGCCTGGATATGAATCTTGACCAGCCTGGCTTAAAATGATGGGTGTAGCCGTCATTCCTATATATATCTATATATCATTATTATTTATTTACAGAGGCAATATCATTATTACTATTATAATTATTATTATTTTTGTGTTTGGGAATAAGCCATTGATATGAATCGCTTACTTGACTTAGCCTAATAATCATTACAAAATAACTATTTATTTTAGAGTTACTACCAATCTATTTGGGATAGGCAAGATTGGTAACCTACTAGAGTTCATATTTCCCTAAAAATAAACTTTGAGATCTATGATAATACCAGAGATCCTATAGAAAAGTTTAAGAGTTGGTTACAATCACGAGTAAGGATCAACCCTCTCATGGTGCCCAAAAATCGATACCTTATTAATAACATGTTAACTTAAATTTTAATATTTACTTGATTTCAAAATCCAATATTTAAATATAATTCTCATGTATTAAAATAATATTCTGAATTTATTACTCCATATGAGAAATCAGATTTTTAATATTTTTTAAAAATCAAAATCTCTTTTGTACCTTACCAGAGGATCGGAAGAACATGAATGATTTTATTATTCTCTTTCGTATCCAATGGAGGGCTAAAGGAATCCAAAAAGTTTTAGTAATCAAAATATGTTTTAGATCTTGTTGGAGAGTTAGAGGAATACAAAAGGTTTTATTTTACAAAGATTAAAAAATCTTGATTTTTTTTTAAAAGGATATCTTATCATTAAAATAATCAGTAAAACCCTTCTAATATTCTGGGAGAAATTTCCTATGTTATTTTAACTTGGAGACATTGCTTTAATTTTCTAAAAATTCCAAGTTTAATAAAAAAAAATCCTAAAACTTGATTTAGACAAAAAATTCTAAAACTTAATTCTTATAACTCGAATTTGGTCAATAAGACCAAAATGTCCTCTAAAGTACCTTTGACTTGAAAGCATCCTAGTAACTCTAAAGGACTTGGTTTTAATGCCAAATCACCAAAATGCCCTAGGGTATACCTTCAACATGATCCTAGTAACTTTAAAGGATTTGAAAATAGTCTAAAATGATGAACCAATCCCTAATGCATTCCTTTGGCATGAAAATATGCCAGTAATCACATAAGACTTAGTTCTAAGGCAAAATTATCAAAATGCCCATACGGTATAACTTCAACATGAAAGTATTCTAGTAACCCTAAAAGACTAAAAAATGATCATAGAAGAGAAAACCTATCCTAAATGCACACCTTTGGCATAAAAGCATCCTGTTGGCTACATTGAACTCGATTTTTAAGGAAATTACTAAAATACCTTAAAAAAATACCTTCATCTTAAAAGCATCCTGATAACCTAGAGGACATAGACTTGGTAAAAAATGATAATTATTACATTAAATGCGTAATTAAGATATTAAGATGACCTAAAATGAAAAAAATTACAATTAAACCCTAAACATTTTCAAAATCATATTTCACACCCTCACGAAGAATTGAAAGAATACAACAGTTTTTTAATATTCTACAACCCACTGCAAGATTAGAGGAAACCTACAAATAATCAAAATGCTCTAACTAAGGAAACGTAATGCTAGGATTGACCGTTTTGACCTAAAACGATAGTTTTTCCTAATGGTCCTTAAAGTTTTCTAAATTTACAAATTGGTCCCTACATCAGTAAAACACAAAATTAAACATATATCATACTTGCAAGGAGCGAAATGTCTGGATTTTCAAGCATTATTATAAAACTGCAAGGGAGCTTTCTTACCAAATTTGCGCATAAAGAAAAGGTAGGATTTTAGCTTCCAAGTTGAAGTACTCTAATTTGACTTGTGACTAGTAAAATCCTAAGAAAACTTTACCTTGGTCCTTTCGAACTAGCCTATATATATCCTGGTACTCACAAGAAATGGATATTTTATACTATCTAAAACTATAGTGTTCAACAAGATGGGGCTATGGTCATTGGCTATAGCAGGAATTAAAGCTCGCTTATAGTAATGAATTCAACTAACATTAACTAAGACTCAATCTAACCTCTTTTTCACGTTGAAAGAACCCTATCGTTTCTAAAACCAAGTGAAAGGATGAACTACAAAACCTATATCCAACAGTCCACATTTATCTAAAAATTTTTAAAGTCTGAAAAAGAAGCAGTTGACTGGTGACATCCTCTCTCCTTATCATCTACTAAAAGAAGATCCTTCAGAGATATGAGTTCACTTCGTCTGGGTCGGAGACATAAAGTTATGAGAAAGGGAGGCTCGAGAGAGGCTTATTGCACGATCCACAACATATTAAAATCAACACGAGAATCACATACGAAAATTACAAGGAGGCTCAGCCAAGCACCTCTGGCCTTGAAAAAATTTTTAATATTTACACAAAAGTTTCTAAACTTTCTTAAATTACAAAAAACCGTAAAAATTCAAAAATGTATTTAGACATGATAAAATGCATAAAATACACCTCTAAATCTATAAACCATTTGGCCAAGTATGGAATGCCTAAAAAGAACATTTTTATTTTTATAATTTAGTCCTAAACTTTTGTATATTTACAAAATAACCACAAAAATCAACAATAATCATCATATACACATATGTTTGAATTTGGTCAACATCAAATAATCCGCCAAACAAAATTTTCCTAACTCAATAATCATATATCCTAGCTTTATCAAGCGTAAATCAACATCTTCATGTAAGAAATCAACCAAAAATATATATATAAATACTATTCCAACATATTATCAAGAAAATACTAAAGAAAATAACATCCATATGATCATATGGACATGAGAAATTAAACATCATAGCACCAAAAATCAACAACAACAAATTTTATAATCAAAATTAAGCTATTACTAAGAAAAATATACCAAAATCAATAAATCAAATAAAATAGTTCATGGCCATCAAGCTTAGCCTATCAACATGGATTAAAATCCATGAGCTAAAACATGAATTTGGCTCACTAAAAGGAAGAGAAGTGAATGAAATCAACAAAAACTAAAGATTTCATAAAGAACATAAAAGCTTAATTAACTTAGGAAATTTTGGTGTGTTTTTTAGTGTTTTTCTTCCAAAAACCAATTAGCCTTATTTTGAATTCGGCCAAAAAGGAATAAAATCCTTCTTGGCCGATTTGGCCATTCAATTTTTTTATTTTTTTATTTATTTGATAAATAATGTTGGAAATTAGTTAGCATGACAAGCTTTAATTAATTAATTTTGGTCTTTTAGCATGAGTAACTATATTAGTCATCAGGCTTAAACACCATGATGATGATCATGATTAATAATACCATAAAAAATGAACCAAAAAGATGAAATTATAACATATTAAAAATTATGTATTCAAATAGTAAAATTTATCTCATGATATTCAATTAATAATTTAATCCACTAGTCGGCCCAATTGAAAATTTAAAATAATTAGGTGTACATGAATTAATAAGAAAATAAACAAATGGGCTTTGTTGGAAAATTAATTTAGGCCCAAAATATTTAAATAGGCTCGTTGGAAAATTCCATATGAATATACTGGGCTAGATAAAACAAATGGGCTTGGAAAATCTTGGCGGCTTGTTGAGAATGAAATAAGTTTATTAGGCCTAATAGCAAAATTTACAAGTTTTAAGCCCATTAAGAAAATTTATTCCAAAATAAAATTAAAAATAAAAAATAAAATATTTCTCATAAAAATACAACGTGTTGAATTCTAAAACAAATTTTTGAAAATTTTTAAGTGTAAGAAAAAGATAATTAAAACTTTAAACTCATAAAATTTTACGAACCAAAACCCTTTTGAAAGAAAATTATTATTTTCTAAAAAATGCAAAACTTGTAAATGAAATTAAACTTTCAAAAACGAATTTAAGATGAATTAAATGAAAATATTTGAAGAACTTTAAAAATTATAAACTCAAAAGAAAGGATTTATAGAGTAGAAAACTCCGTATCTTAGAAATAAAAAAATTCCAAAAATATATTTAAGTTTTATAAAAATTAATTAAATTCAACACATTAATCAAAATATTAATTTATAAAAGTAATAAAGATGAAAACTTAAAATTCGAAACAAATTTTCCTGAAAACTTTTTACGATTATGATACTTGAAGGAATATAAAAAATTCAAAATTGAGGCCCAAAATTGACAACTTGATACCTCATGGTAAAAATGCTAATATGAATTTTTCCTTGAATATTTATTATTTTTTGAAGTGAGTATTGGCATAAATATTGCATGAGTACTGGTAAAAATATACAATGGTTAACTTAACAATGTTTACAAAAAAAAATTCTTGAAAAATTCCTAAAAGTGAAAATTTTGACTATGATATCATTTACAAAAATAAAATTCCAAAATTTGATAAGAAAATATTTAAAATTATTATTTTTTGAATATCTATCCTTTTTATCAGAGATTAACCTTCAAAATGACACTTTACCATCAGGTGCACATGTGGCCATTTAGGTGTGACTGAACAAGTTATAAAAATGCCAAGTCTACTCAACAAAAGTTAACCTCTAATCGATGACCACTAAGTTCTCATCCTCGGATAATTAGAATTATTGGAAACAAGACTTGGACAAAATTAGATTTCTACAAATGTCTACTCTTAACAATTTCCATATTGGTATGCAATCCTTATGTGTTAACTCTATAATCGATATTGCCTTGGGCAAAGACTTTGAGTTAACATCGGTCAT